>JAWDJD010000009.1:39547500-39632500 GCA_035047305.1 Bradypodion pumilum | reverse complement strand
ATTCTGATCTGCTGTGCCGTGCCTGAGTGTTTGTGTACATACGTGCGAGTGAACAACAAAGCACCAGCGCAGCAATGAGACAATAAAACCGAAACCCCTTTGTAAGCTCTGCTCCTGCTTCGGGGTGAATGTGTATTTCTTTCTCTAAATGAACTCAAGCTGGAGCCCTGTTTGAACATCTGCGTGGCGCAGAATAAACATCTCTATTTCAATAATGTACGGAATAAATCCTGGACAAGCTGGCCTGGGAGAGGGATAAACAGAAGCATGACGCAGTACATCATCCAACAAGGGGTGGAGCATCTGTGCGGGCTCCAGGCAACCCTTGCTTGTGCCAGAGCAGAGAGAAAGCATGCTATTTAGCACATGGTGTGCCCAGCACAGCTTCTTAGAGCCATTGCATCTTCATGGGGTTTGTGGGAAACAGGTTTTCCAGATGTACACTAAGGTTCATAGTCTGGCCAGGTTATCCTGCTTTGGTAATAGAGTAGAACCTACTGCCAGCGATTCAACGCTGAGCATCAGGTGGCGGTTAGCTAACCTGACAACCTTGAGGACTAAAGGCCTTGGGTGGCGAAGTCCACAGGGAAGGGTGATGTTCCCCAAGTGGATTGAATCCCCCTTGAACCCATCTTGATGGAGGGCAACAGCTTCATCCATCCTGGCCTGAGACTGACGATGAGGACTTTGAGTGCCAAAAGCATTCAGGACCAGAAAGTGATTCACAGAACTGGATCAGTGGTACTGTTGCCATGCTGCGATGAGGAAGGCAAATGAAAGGCCATGGCATTCTGTTCCCAGGACAGTCTGATCGCCATGATGATCGCCAATATTCAGAATTGGATACGGCACAAGAAGAAAAAGAAGGACACAAAGGATTGCTATTTTCAGCTTTCCAAAAGATCAGGAATTTCCTTCTGTTTGGACTGGAAAGTAGAGGAATCCCTCTGATCCTAGAATTTCCAAGCCTGCCTTTGAACTTAATGGGGAAAGTTAATTGATTCACCCAAATCCGTATCTCTCCCAAGTTGGAGGGGAATGAATCTACAACCTTCTTAGCTGTAATTGAATTCCTTAGCTGTGCGCACACTTCTTATGGACAAAAGGGCTTAAAGCCTGAAAAAATGTTCTAAATTAAGTCCCAAGCTTTACCGCTGATTTGCCGTCTTTCCTCCTGCTCTTAACCTGCTCTATGGCCCCCAAAGAGGAAAAGAAAAAGAATGATAAAAGGAAACAGAGAGAATTTTTTGATGAATTAGCAGGAGATGGGGGGGTGGGGTGGGGAGTGGATCTGGCCATGTGCCAAAGGAAATTAGGATGTTGTCAGGGGTGTAGCTTTGCCCTCTTAACCTTTTGTACTGAGAATTTTGGTCTCTTAATTTGAACTGAAAGATGCTTTTGAAGCAGTCCTGGCTGGGATTGGGGGGGGGGGGATAATAAGAACCCAAAAGATGCAACTTAAATATGACTTGGGGTGGGGTGGGGGACACTGCGATTATTGCAGGCAAACCTGAAAGCTGACACTAGAATTAGTAACAGCGTTCTGTGTCTAGTCATGCCTGCCACATGACCACGGAAATGTCTGCAGAAGCAGACAGCGCTGGCTCTTCAGCTTAGAAACAGAGATGAGCACTGAACGCTAGAGTCGGATACGACTGGCTTTCGAGCAAGGGAAACCTTTACCTAAGAAGAAAGGGATTTAAAAAAATGTCTCAGAAAGGGAAGGGGGGGGGAGATTTTTAACTCTCTTGTTGCCTTCGAAAAGCTGTGATTCCCCATCGTCATGTCCAGGTCTACTCAAAAACAGGATTCAGTCGTCCCAGGTGAATGGGTATTATGAAACGGCAACTAATTCTCATGACTTTCTTTCAAGCAAAGACTTCTTCCTTTGCATTCTGGAAGTATAAAAATAAGAACCCAACGTTGCCTTTTGGTTTCATCTACCAGTGGTGCCCTGCCTCCCGTCCCATCAGCTGTGATGAGTATTTATTTATTTATTTATTAGATTTATACCCCGCCCTACTCAACAGAAATGTGACTCAGGGCGGCTTACAATAAAGAATATACAGTTACAAATGTACAATTACAACTTACAAAGTATACAAAATATAACAAATAATCATCTACCACTCAACGTCCTTACGGTCCAGATCTTGCTGTTTAAAATGCATTTATTTATTATATTCCTATACCGCACATTTGGGTGGTATCCCACTCTGGGCGGTGTACAAGCAGATATCAAATAACATGACAGAACACACTACAAATCCAAATGGACAACCAACAAATACACCTCAAAATAAAATAACTGGCGTCTGAGGGCATAGGGCAGGGGGTTCTCAACCTTTTTCAGGTCGTGGGCCTGACCACACACCCCGGACAGCTGATCAGGCCTGTCACATGATTCCTACCACTGGAAGCGTAAGTAAAATGTGCCACATGCATGCACAGAATGCATTTACGGCAGCGTTTTCCGCATGCGTGGGCGCATTTTGTTCTGCCATAACCGAATCTGAATATTGGCGATCCTCATGGTGATCAGCCATGAAGACTGTCCGGGGAATATTATGCAGTGGCCTTTCATCTGCCTTCCACATCGCAGCGTGACATCCATAGTACCACTGATCCAGTTCCGCGAGTCACTTTCTGGTCCTGAACCCTTTTGGCACGCAAAGTCCTCATCGGCCACAGGCCATTATTGATTAAGCTGCTGCCCTCCATCAAGATGGATTCACGTGGGATTTAATCCACATCACCCTTCCCTGTGGACTTCGGCACCCAAGCTGTTAGTCCTCAGGGTTGTCAGGTTAGTTAACCCCCACCTGACACTCGTTGTTGAGTCGCTGGCAGTATGGTCTGCTCCGGAGGTTGCCAACCTTTTCAAGCCGGGTGCCGGGTCTCAGTCAATTTCAAGGGCCTGATGGCTATTTTTCACTGTCTGCATGATGGGAGTGGCCATTCTGCCCCAACAGTTTCAAAGAGGTGGCCATTTTGTTTCTCAAATGCCCTTGGAAGGGTGGAGGGTCACATAAAATGGCACCATGGGCCGGATCTCACTTGTGGGCCTTAGGTTGGGAACCCCTGGTCTACTCTGTTACCATAGCAGGATAACCTGGGCAGAAACAGGTTTCTCGCCCTCGGTCAGGCGAAAAGAAGTGCAGAATGAAGTCACCCAAAGGTGCCTCTATATTGGCAGTTTCACATCTGGTGAAGAAGAAGAAGAAGAAGAAGAAGAAGAAGAAGAAGAAGAAGAAGAAGAAGAAGAAGAAGAAGAAGAAGAAGAAGAAGAAGAAGAAGAAGAATCACCAGGGGAAAGGGACTTTTATCTAAAACATGGAGCTTGTTAGAGGGATTTGGGTGGTGGGGGGAGGTTTTTGGCAAGAAATCCACTCTTATCTTTTATATATCCAGATATAATAAACAAATAATTATCATGTCAGAGATTGACTTGCAAGTGCCTGAAGGGAGACAGATGATAAACAATTGTGCTGCCTATGCTTTTAATGATAGCGCAGGAGTCTAAATTTAAACTGCCAAGGAGGAAGATCTTGCCTAGATTGCAAATGACATCACATCTCGCACTTACGGGAATGGCTTTTAATAGAAGCAGGGGAGGCAGAAGTCTTTTTTTTTGGGTGTGTGTGACCAACAGGTAGAAGAATGAATTGGTTGGTTGTTTTGGGGAGAAACGAGCAAAATGATGTCCTGAAGTGGTGCCTATTTATCTACCTGCAATTTCGTGCTTTCAAACTGCTAGGTTGGCAGGAGCTGGGGCAGATGATGGGAGCTCACTCCGTCGTGCAGTACTCGAGTCTCGAGCTGCCGAGCTGCCGACCTTCCAGTCGTCAGTGTTTTAACCACTAAGCCACCGCAGTCCTGTCTAAGGATAATGAATCAACATTTAAACAATTACAATTAAAACAATTAAAATTTGAGAGTGACTAGAAACAACTACTTTTAAGCCAATGAAGTAACATTTTGATATGATATGTTTTCTGATATGTTCTGAGATAATATTGTTTCTCTGATATATTAAACATAAGAACAGCCTTGCTGGAACAGGCCACAGGAGCCCATGATCCAGTCCAGCATTCTGTCTCACACGGTGGCTCACCATGTGCTTCAGGGTATTATTCCCAAGCAGATGCCTTCACCTGCTTAGGATTCCCTGGAAATGGCGTTGAGAGATATCTTCCTGCCTATCTCTCCAACCCGGAGGTTGTCCTTAGGTATCCATAATTATAGCCATGGATACCCTTGTCCACCATGCACTTGTCTAATCCTTTCTTAAAGCTGTCAAGACTGACAGCTGTCACCACTTCTTCTGGCAGGGAGTTCCACAGACCAGGGATCCTCTGGGTGAAAAAGTACTTTCTCTTATTTGTTTGAGAACTAGTACCCAAAAGTTTCATGGAGTGTCCCCTAGTTCTAGTGTTGTGCAATAGGGAAAACAGTTTTTCCTTATCTACTTTGTCCACACCGTGCATGATTTTATAAACTTCAATCAGGTCACCTCTTAGACGCCGTCCATCGTTCAAGAGTGAAGAGGCCCAACCGTTGCAGCCTCAGATGGTAAGGAAGGTGTTCCAGTTCCCTCATCCTTCTGGTTGCCCTCCTCTGCACTTTTTCCTGATGCATAATATCCTTCTGGAGGGATGGCGACCAGAAATGTACACAGTGTTCCAGATGGGGCCTCACCATAGATATTGTTTACTAACATTGTTTTGTTGATATATTGCTGATACATTTTGATATATATTGTTGATACTGTATTATTGCATTGCGTTATTTGATATGTATTGATACTGTATTATTTATTTATTTTGTACTACTGTATTGCCATTTGCATTTGTTTTGACGTGGTGTAAGCCGCCCTGAGTCGGCCTGTGCCGAGTAAGGCGGGGTATAAATCAAATAAACAAACAACCAACATTGTCATTACTGTTTGCAAACGTGGACACCTCATTTTTTCAAAAAAAAAAAAAAACATCCATAGGAAAAGTCTTCTCTATTGCAAATCATCTCTGCATCTGATGGTCCGTCCAAAACTCAAATGCAAGTAACCACAGCCCATGTTGGCTGGTTCTTTCTGTGTTTTGGAGTCGCCAAAAGTAACTTTTTCCCCAGCAAAGGGGGAGCAATTAAAACCTCTCGTCTTGTAGCTTAAAAGTGCTGTGGTTACTCAGTGGTTAAGAAGCTCGCCTTGTTAGCTGGAAGGCTGGCAATGTGGCAGTTCCGGGTACTGCATGACGGATTGAGCGCCCGTCTCTGCCCCAGCTCTTGGGGACATGAAAGGAGCCTCATTTGGGCATTCCTTGAGCGGAGTTTCTTCTGCAAAAATCCTTTCAACCCAGAATAATTTCTGACCCAGAATTATTATCATTAAGTGCTTTTCTTCAAGCCAAGTTGTTTAATTTGGCATTGCTGCTGTCTTTACAAGCATCCCACATCCATTTCAAGGGGCTTAGATACCAACCAAAGCAGGGATGTTTACCCACTATATACTGGGCAACTGGCCAAGGACAACCTTTCTACTGGGCTTTGATGGATTATCCTCTCTCTTGAGTTGATCTATCTACAAAAGGGCAGGTTTGGATTATGGGGTACAAAACGGTTGGGGGAAAAGAAATCCAAATACTTCTTTTTTTAGGGTTTCACATAACTTTTTAGACAAACAAAAGTCTTCAGGAGACCTGTCAACCAGTCCGAAGGAAGCAACTTTAGAAATCTTTATTCAAGTGTTTCTTTGAGAGCTGAACAGAAGACTTAGTAATAATAATAATTTCGTGTCGGAAATTATTCTGGGTTGAAAGGATTTTTGTGGAAGAAACTCTGCTCAGTGAACGCCCAAATGAGGCTCCTTCCATGTCCCCAAGAGCTGGGACAGAGACGGATGCTCAATTTGTCATGCAGTACCCGGGTCTCGAACTGCTGACTTTGCCAGCCTTCCAGCTAACAAGGCAAGCTTCTTAACCACTGTGCCGCCGCAGACCCTAGAACACTGAGGTCTGTCTGGGTTTTGTTTGTATTGATGCTGGTTTCATTTTGCCATGGTTTGTTGACATGGGACTAAATCCAAATACAGTAGAACCTCGGGTAAAGTCCAAACTCCGTTCCACAAGTTTGGACTTTATCCGATTTTGGACTTTATCCGAATCAAATGGGCGATGCATCGGATAACGTCCAAAAAATGGATTTTATCCGAGGTTCCTATACCAAATAGCTTGGATAACGTACATTTTTAAGCAGTTTTGGATTTTATGCGAAGCATCATCTGTGCATGAAAACCGCAACTTTATCCAAATCGGACTTTATCCAAATCGGACTTTATCCAAGGTACCACTGTACTGTAGAGCAATACTTGAATGAGACCCATTGAAGTCAATGGGACTTAGCCTGCTCATGAGTGAATCATTGGCTGGAAACTTCCTTCCTTCCTTCCATCCACCCACCCCTCCTTCTGACTGTCTTTCATGTGCAGAATCTTATCTCTGAGTTTCATAGACTTGTCCCCCCCCCCCCACACACACACACAAATCGTCAGTACTTTGCCAGGTAGACAGGAGGGTATATCTTCAATAAATCTCAGGTCACCAATTATTCTCATGAGATACATCCCTTAATATAAAGAGCAGCAAGAGAACAGTCCTCCATTTGAAACGCTGCCCAGTTGAAGTCTGATTTAAACATTTAGAAAAGAAAGGAGAGAGATCAGAGACTCTGCAATCGACTGGCCATGAGCTTCCCCTTGTGGGTTGAAACCTATTGTTTAATTCAGGGGTTCCCAACCTAAGGCCCGCGGACAAGATCTGGCCCACTGCACCATTTCGTGTGGCCACCCAACCCCTCCAAAGGCATTCAAGGATAAATGAAAGTTTATGAAGAGTGATATAAATGTATAAAAGGAAGAATTGAAATTTATGAGAATGATGGAAAAATGGAAAGATATGTCTGATGAGAGGCGTAGTTTATGTCTTCTTCTTCTTCTTCTTCTTCTTCTTCTTCTTCTTCTTCTTCTTCTTCTTCTTCTTCTTCTTCTTCTTCTTCTTATTATTATTATTATTATTATTATTATTATTATTATTATTATTATTATTATTATTATTATTATTATTATTATTATTATTATTATTATTATTATTATTATCTTTTTACTATGTCTTATGTATGTAGTCTGTTTATTTTTCTTGTTATTGTTGGTATTTTTGTTCTCTTATAATTTCTTAAAATCTCAGTTAAAATGTTTTTAAAAACAAAGGCAAGCAAGAAACAAAATGGCCACCCCTTTAAAGCTGTTGGGACAAAATGGCTACCCCCATTGTGCAGGCAGGGCAAAATGGCTATTTGGCCCTCGAAGCTGACTGAGAGAGCGTTACCCAGTGCCTGACTTGAAAAGGTTGGGAACCCCTGGTTTAATTATTAAAAAAATAATTTCCAATTTTGCATCTGTACCTATGTGGCTCAAGTGGCTAAGATGCTGACTGGGAGGCAGAAGGTCAGCAGTTCGATTCCCAAGTACTGCAGGGCGGAATGAGCTCCCGTCTTTGTCCCAGCTCCTGCCAACCTAGCAGTTCGAAAGCAAGAAATTGCAAGTAGATAAATAGGGACCACTTCGGTGGCAAGGTAAACAGCATTCCATGCGCTCCGGTGTCTAGTCATGCCTACCACATGAGCACGGAAACGTCTGCAGCAGCAGACAGCGCTGGCTCTTCGGCTTTGAAACAGAGATGAGCACTGCACCCTAGAGTCAGATACGACTGGCTTTCGAGCAAGGGAAACCTTTACCTTACCTATAAATTAGTATTTGCAATTGCTTGTGATATTGATATCTAAACCAATTATCCTCTTTTGTCCTTTTCCCCTAGCAATGCCCATCCTTCCTTCTGATGATGTGTTGAGTGGACACCTCAAAGAAATCCCAGGAAAGTTGAAACGATAGTATGGTAATTTTAGCTCCAAAGACTAGAAAAAACGCAATATATTGCTCTGCTGGGGCCCTGTTGGAGTGGCTTGGCACGAGTCCAGGTTTGGCTCACAAATGTTCCTGGGCTAAATTGCATCCAGATGTTTACACAGCATAAAATATTAACAAACATCTCCCAGGGGTGGCCAATAGTCATTGAGTCAGTAAATTAATAAATGAAGCTTAAGGAGGGGGAAAAGTCCAAAACAAACCCCATTAAAACAAACATCGCCTTTGGCTTATTTATTTTAGTATAAGTAGGACGTGTTGTTCTAATTTAATTAATCACAACCAGTTTAAAGTAATGTTTACCAAAGCTCCCGTCGTCTGCCCCAGATCCTGCCAACCTAGGAGTTCGTAGTTGCAAGTAGATAAATAGGGACCACATTGGTGAGAGGGTAAAGAGCTCACGGAATGCTGTTTACCTTCCCACCGAAGTGGTCCCTATTTATCTACTTGCAATTTCTTGCTTTCGAACAGCTAGGCTGTCCTCTTATATTTATATTAAAAAATTATCTTCTCCTCCAGTCATGAGGTTTAGAACAGAGATTCTCAACCTGCGCGCCATTTCATGTGCCACCATACCGTCCGGCCCCCAAAGCTGTCAAAAGGAGCATGACTCGGCTCCCGGCTTAAAAAGATTGAGAACTCCCGGTTTAGAACCTTTCTCATTACAACACACAAGCTACACTTCCGACTGCTTTATGCGACAACCTCGGCAAGATGTTCGAGTAGCATGGTGTGACCAGGCTGCTGAATATTTGATTGACTAGCCATCATATAACACATACGCTAAAAACCAAAACAGAACAAAATATACTATGATTAATGCATGTTTACTGGTGTCTGGCACTTTACTCGCTGTTCATGGCTGTCGTTGTAGCTGACATTTTTGGCTCACACTGTTAGTTAATCTCTCTCAGCCACTGATATCTTGTTAGCAAGGGAACATCAACATCTTATGTTTTGGAAAGCCAAATGGCCTGATGTTGGTTCGGAAGACTGGCTAGGCATGAAAGACACCACTCTTGCTTTTTCTGCCAGTGGCTTTGCACAATGTGTTATGCATGCATCCACTGATCTCTTTTGTGGCTGTTTTCTAATCTCTCTGATAAAGGCTATATGCAGATCGCGAGCATTTGAACTGGAATCTGGCCAGGTGATCCTGCTATGGTCATAGAGTAGACCCTACTGCCAGCGACTCAACGCCGAGTGTCAGGCAGCAGTTAACTAACCTGACAACCCTGAGGACTAGCAGCCTTGAGTAGCTTGGGAAGGGTGATGGTCCCCAAGTTGATTAGATCCCACTTGAACCCATCTTGGATGGAGGGCAGCAGCTTCATCCATCCGAGGAGGACTTTGCATACCAAAAGGGTTCAGGACCAGACAGTGAGTCACGGAACCGGATCGGAACTGGAACTGCGATGTGGAAGGCAGATGAAAGGCCACTGCATTGTATTCTCAGGACAGTCTTCATGGCTGATCACCTTGAGGATCACCAATATTTGTATTCAGATACGGCAGCAGAAGACATACCTGTCAAGTATCCCGGATTGGCCCGTATTTCATCCCTCTTTAACGATTGTTCCTGCGGCCAACCTGTATTTGGCCGGCCAGCTTGCGTGCATGCGCAAAGGGGTTCTGTGCATGCACAAAGGAGTTGTTGCTGCGCATGCACGCCCGGGCCAGAGCAATTCCCTTATTTTCACTGGCAGCACTTGACAAGTATGGCAGAAGAAGAGCATTTGAACAAATGTTAATTGCACTCCTTGTTACCTCGACATTTCTCATGACTGCACGCACGCCACAAAGCAGATCCCAGAATTAGACCTTCCCGTTGGTTTCCTTCTGTGCTGCATGACAATATCTTGGCATCGCTTCATAACGCATTAGATTCTAAGTAATGCAATAATGGCACAGCCTATCTGGCCACAGCTGCGGCAGTATCTGACGCTTTATTTGATTTTTCTCACATGCGGCATTTTAGATGCAAGACCATCCTTGAGTTTCTCACCAACCCTAAGCCAATGATCTGAAAGAGGAAACCACTGCAGGTGATGTTGTGAATACAGTACACTGTATGCCTTATATCAGGAGTTCTCAACCTTTTAAAGCTGTGGGCCAGGTCACACTCCCTCAGACAGCTTCGGGGGACGGATGGCCATTTTGTCCTTTCTCCACCACATGGCACTTCCTGGTGTGGTGTAGGTGGTGAGGGGCACATGAAATGGTGCCATGGGCCGCATTTGGCCCACAGGCCGCAGGTTGAGAATCCCTGCCTTATATTGAAATAGAGGGATACACAGAAAGAGCCTCCGCAAAGATTGTGATATTTTTGAACTATAGTCAGGCATACCCTGGTAATGGCAACCTTCTGTTGCTGGCTAATCTTTCTCACGCTAGGCCAGGCGAAAGGAATGAGCTCACCAAAAGGTGACTTCATTTTGGCAGTTCCACATCTGGCCTAGACACAGAAGAAGAATTGAAATAGACATTTTGCTTTGCGAGGCAAAGGAGAAGACAGCAGACTAGATGATGAGCTGCCTTTCAGGTTAACACTTGGGCAGAATACCCCAGGACAGGAGCACGGGCCGGTCCACCCCACATCCTATCACTGTCCTCAACTAAGGGCTTTAATTAAACCAGGGATTGCCAACCTAAGGCCCATGGGCCAGATCCAGCCCATGGTGCCATTTCATGTGGCCCACCACCCCTCCAAGGGCATTCAAGAAACAAAAGCTGTTGGGACAAAATGGCCACACACACTCAGGGCAAAATGGCCACCCGGCCCTCGAAGCTGACTGAGAGAGCGTGAACCGGCCCCCGGCTTGAAAAGGTTGGGAACCCCTGAATTAAACAATGACACCTCACTCTGATGTCTGACGATGTGGCCTTGATCCACGAAAGCTAACGTTAAAATACAGCAGTGAGTCTTTCAAGTGCCTTTCAACGTCCTTTTGTCTTATTTTGTTTAGGTTACTCTCTGATATAAATAAACAATGTAAACGACCACCCGGGACAGCAGCCATTCCTGTGATTTTTTTAAAAAAGAGAGAATTCGTTTGCTCAGCTCCCAGGTTTTCTCATGTGCATCTTTATTTTTTGTTAAAAAGCATGCCATAATTGCTAAAGGCAAAAAAAAAACCTTGTGAGCTAGAAAAGGCTGGATGCCACGTTATGTAAGGGAAAGATTCCTGAAGATGTCCGAGGTTGCGTAACACATGAGTGTGAGCCAAGGACTCTTTGGACTCCCCGAAGGAATGCCGGCAGGGCCTTTTAACAGCAGCATGTCTTGTCTTTTTTGGAGTAAACAGGCACCCTCTATTACCATGATGGCGAACTTTGGCACTCCACTCCAGATGTTCTTCAATTCTCAGAAGCGCCAGTAAATCTACACGGATGGGTTTACTGTGATTCATCTGGCCCATGCCACCCTTGTCGCTCCCGGAAGCGGTGCCTCAAGTATCTGCATTCCCAAATCCTAAATGTATTTACTATTTTAGTCAGTGATGCGCTGCTCCCGGTGCCCACAGGTGTGTGGGGACCGGTAGCGGAAATTTCCCCAGGCCATGCCCACTTGGCTGGCCACGCCCACCTCCCTATCCCTGGCCATGGTATGGCTGGCCAAGTGGGCATGGCCCACAGAGTTAGCCACACCCAGGGTGGGTGTAGTAAAAAATTTTTTGCAGCGCATCGCTGATTTTAGTGGATACACAGTGGCTGTGTTGTAGTTCTCTATGCTAATGCATGCATATTCTAGGTTCTGCCTTGCTTGCAAAATGTGTTTGGGTCAAGTGATAGATCGGGGGTTCTCGACCGATGGCTTGAGGCCTGGATGCGGCCTGCGGCACCATTTCATGTGGCCCTCCACTGCCTCCGCCACACCTGGAAGTGTCATGTGTGGCAGGCAGGGCAAATGGCTGTCCGGATCCCGAAGCTGTCTGAGCTTGACCTGGCCCTTGCCTTGAAAAGGTTGAGAACCCCAGTGATGGATGGATAGATGGATAGATAGATAGATAGATAGATAGATAGATAGATAGATAGATAGATAGATAGATACATGGATGGATGGATGGATGGATGGATGGATGGATGGGTAGATGGGTAGATGGGTAGATAGATAGACAGACAGACAGACAGACAGACAGACAGATAGATAGATAGATAGATAGATAGATGGATAGATGGATGGATGGATGGATGGATGGGTAGACAGACAGACAGACAGACAGACAGACAGACAGACAGACAGATAGATAGATAGATAGATAGATAGATAGATAGATAGATAGATAGATAGATAGATAGATAGATAGATAGATGGATGGATGGATGGATGGATGGATGGATGGATGGATAGATAGACAGATAGACAGACAGACAGACAGATAGAGAGAGAGAGAGAGAGAGAGAGAGAGACAGAGACAGAGATTTGGTCTGGTCTGGTCTGGTCCAATATTCTGCTAAAATCTGGGTTGAATAGAAAGGAGAGACCAATGTTTTCTAGGTTCTACCTCCATCTGCTGGTTGAAGAACTGCAAACATATAATATGTTCAATGGGATTTCCAGAGCTTGATATGACGCCTTACCAATTCTTCTTTCAACCCTACGTTTGCTAGGAAGGTGAAACAAATAAATCAAGATGCTTCCTATCTCAAGCACTGAATTGTTAAGGGCTTGTAATGCGTTCCTTGGCTTTCTCTCTTATTGTATATACTTGTATATGACAAGCAACCATGTC
Organism: Bradypodion pumilum; assembly: GCA_035047305.1. Taxonomy (NCBI): domain Eukaryota; kingdom Metazoa; phylum Chordata; class Lepidosauria; order Squamata; family Chamaeleonidae; genus Bradypodion; species Bradypodion pumilum. The sequence goes on along the minus strand of JAWDJD010000009.1, from coordinate 39,619,795 downwards.
ATAAGGTGGCCTCAGGTACCCAGGCCACCTTATGACGTTCAACCAGCTTTTCTGAGCCGTGGCCGAATGGCTGTGACCTGCGTTAATGTGCAAACAATGGGAGCTTGCGAGTTGTGAAGAAAATCTACCGTAGTCATCACGGCTGCAGATCTAAGGCTGCTGTTCCAAGAAATCGTATCCTAAGCAGTCCATGGCTGAAGCAAAGAGGATGCTCTCCCCCGAAAGGATGGGACGAATAGCCCCCTCCCCAATAGATCAACATCTTACCTTTACTATTTTATTTCTTCATTGTTTTCGGAAGGTCATCTCCTTCCAAAGCAGCCTCGGAGAATTTGAAATCTTCATCTGAATCCCAAGGAGCCACGCATTCATGACTGGTCCTAGACCACGATGTACTTTCACTGTAATAAACCCTTTTAATGTGGAACTCCCTTGCGGGAAGTCCGGGTGCCTCTAGTCCTGTGGGCAAAACTCCATTACTCTATAGGGCCTTCAAAACTGGGTTTTAAATTAGCTTTCCGAATGGCTTTTCATCTATTTTTAAATAGCGTTTCTATTTGTCGCATCGTGCATCGCTCGGGGATGTCTGGTGGGTTGACGCGAGGAGCTAAAACGAATACCTTTGCCTCATTGGCAAAAGTCTAGGCTCTCCTCCAGCAGATTCTGCCTGGCTCCTTCTGACCTGGATTCACCCTCCAGGCACTGCCAATGTAATCTCTATTTCTAGATCTCCCCTGCCAGCTGTTTCAACATGTTCTTTTCGCGGGGGCATGGATCCACTTCATTGCTGGCCTGGATCTCTGCTACCAGCAAAGCCTTTTCTCTTAGAGCCATGATGACGAACCTTGGCACTCCAGATGTTCTTGGACTTCAATTCCCAGAAGCCCAAGCCCCCATGAATCCACACGAATGGGTTTACTGCGATTCATTCGGCCCGCGCCACCCTCATCGCTCCCCAAAGCGGAAGTAGAACGTGCCTGTACGGAGGAAGGGTTAACCTCAACTGTACGAGCATGTTTAACTTCCACTTTGGGGAGTGACGAGGGCGGTGTGGGCCTCGTCATGTAGATTCATGGGGGCTTCTGGGAATTGAAGTCCAAGAACATCTGGAGTGCCAAGGTTCGCCATCATGGTCTTAGAGTTTGTCCACATAGATGTCATTTTCCCCCACCTACAACAGGGGTTGACAATCTATTGCCATGGGCCAGATCTGCCCCCGATGACATTCCATCCAGTGATGACCACAGAAGTGGAAGTGGACGCGTTTACAACAGCCGTAAATGTGCCCAGGCATGTGCAAAAACGGCCATTGTGGTCTACGGCAGCATTTGCGGCAAAGGGAAACCACGTGTCCGGCCTGCAGTGTGGTCTGAGGGGGAGTTGTCCGGCCCGTGGCATGGTAAGGTTGAGAACCTTTGACCTAGAACTTCACAGTCTTTGGTCCTAGTGTCAATGGATCATATGGAATAAAGGAATCAACTGGAACCGTTGCTGTAAATCGTGGGTTCCCAACCTAAGGCCCGTGGGCTGGATTCGGCCCACGACACATTTTCATGTGCCCCCCACCCCTCCAAGGGCATTCAAGAAACAAAATGGCTGTTCCTTTGAAGCTGTTGGGACAATTAGCCACCCCCACCGTGTAGGCAGGGCAAAATGGCCATCCGGCCCTTGAAGCTGACTGAGAGAGCATGACCCGGCCCCTGGCTTGAAAAGGCTGCCGCCCCAACCCTGGACTTTGTTGTTTGTTTGGGAACTTTTTATGTGGTTGTGACTTTATCGTTATATTATAGTATTGTGGTGTTGTATATTATTATGTGCTGTTTTTCTAGACTGAATTTTGTATATTGTATTATTGTGTATTTACTGTGTATATTGTCTAAATATCACGTGAGCTGCTCTGAGCCGGGTTTCCTGATTGGGTGGCATACAAGTGCGAAAATTAAAATAAATTAAAACCCCTTGTGGTAACCGGATGGCATGACATTAGAGAAGAGCACATACAACATGGGCACAGCTGGCCAACCCTTTGGCCAAGCTTCCTTCAAATTTCCAATTCCGATACAGCCAGACACGGCGTCTATCCTTACCAGATCACAGCTCTTTTGGCAGCCAGTGTCCACAGGCTTGCCAGCGCCGCGGAAAGTGGATTAAGTCAAAGTATTTACAGCGCACTGCCCACTCGCGCCCTTGTAAGCCACCGTTTTTAATAGGCAGAAACAGCGCAGATCTTCCTTGTTTACAAACACAATCTCAAACTCATGGCAGACGGAATTAAGTTAACAATACATAAACGTACAGGGATTGCAAAATAACCTACTTAGCTGGAGAAAAGGGAAGGACCGTAACCAAATCTGGTCTCACAGCCAAGCAAACAGTTCGGTCTCTTCCCTTTTTCTCACAGGTTCTGCCGCCGCCACAAACCTCAACTTATGTTCTCACCGTTAAAGAAACAGAAACCAACCAACCAACCCACGCAAGGGGTTATCTGAAAGGAAGGCATGCTACTCATGCAGTACCCGGGTCTCGAACTGTCGACTTGCCAGCCTTCCAGTTAACAAAGGCGGGCTTCTTAACCACTGTGCCACCACAGACATGACTGTGAAAGGTGTTCTACTGAGAACATCCACATCTCTCCCCCTCAATTTATTTTCCTTTCTCTCTTCTTGTCTGCCACATGTTTTGTCTCGTTTGCCTATGATTATAAGCCACAATGACCTTTATGGCGTGGAAGCAGTGATAATTGTAGGTATGCGTGCCAGGTTACCAAACAGGGTGAAGAAGGGAAATGCTGGGAATGAAGCAGTAAGCTAGTCAACAGACTCTAGGTCCGTGATGGTGAACCTTGGTACTCCAGATGTTCTTGGACTTCAATTCCCAGAAGCCCAAGCTCCCTGTGAATCCACACGAATGGGTTTACTGCGATTCATCTGGCCCGCACTGCCCTCGTCGCTCCCGGAAGCGGAAGAAAAATGTGCCCGTATGGAGGAAGGGTTAACCCGGAATAGCTTTAACCATACGGGTGCGTTATACTTCCGCTTCTGGGAGTGAAGAGGGCAGCGCAGGACGGATGAATCACAGTAAACCCATTTGTGTGGATTCATAGGGTGCTTGGGCTTCTGGGAATTGAAGTCCAAGAACATCTAGAGTGCCAAGGTTCACCATCACAGCTCTAGGTTAACAAACAGTTTTAAAAAATTGTTTCCCAGATGTGCACATAAGTGTGGTTATGAAACAAAGGGCTCCAGATGTTCCCGGATTATTTATTTAATATGCCACCCCTTTAGAGCAAGCGCTACTCAGGGCAGTTCACAATTTAAAATATAAATCCCCACATAACATGTGTTGACTCAGGATTCTAGGAGTTGAAGTCCAAGAAAATCTGGGGTTCCAGATGGGAAACCGCTGGTCTAGAGCCATGATGGCAAACCTTGGCACTCCCGTTGTTCTTGAACGTCAATTCCCAGAAGACCAAGTCCCTGTGAATCCAAATGAATGGGTTTACTGTGCACTCCAGCTGTTCTTGAGCTTCAATTCCCAGAAGCCCAAGTCTCTGTGAATCCAAATGAATGGGTTGACTGTGCACTCCAGCTGTTCTTGAGCTTCAATTCCCAGAAGCCCAAGTCCCTGTGAATCCACACGAATGAACAGCTGGAGTGCCAAGGTTCGCCATGACTGGTATAGAGCCTTCCTTCCCTCACAAAAAAGCCTGGGTGAACTCTGTGTACAGTGTAGAACTCTAACCCTAAGGGTGGACAAATACAAGAAGCCACTTTTCTGGTGTTGCACATTGTTGGCCAGAGATGAAGAAAATACAGACTGGGGTCAACCGATCGCCTTTCTTGCAAAGAATGATGGATTCGGTTGAACTTAGTCTGGTCTATCAAAATGCTCTGGAATTACACCGGTAAATTATGCTTTGTGGTACCCTAGAGAATACAGTACATTGTTTTGTAAACATAAAGCACCAGCGATGCATGGCAAACCACAATTTAAGCCCAATCGGCTGTAAACATTTTTTTTATGCCTCCTTAATGAGTTTATTCCATGGATCGCTAAGGTTTGGATCTCATCTTCTACCCTGAGCTGGCATGGCTCAATTAGCCAACTCAATAACTCTGGCACACTCCAAGAATCTCCTAACAGAAGCTTTTGTATACAAAGAGCAGCAAAACCCCAACCATGGAACATATTAAGAAAGGGTTGCTCTTGCAAATTCCTTTTGTTCAGTGGAGGGTGGGTAGATAAACAGAAGCAGATGTCAGGCAGGATCTGTGGTTAAACCAACCTTTTCGTTCTCTTCTCTCTCCGTAGGCTCATTCCTTCCTCTGCTCCGATAAAGCAGCATTATTTAAGAACTGTGCTAATCTCTGACGAACATTTGTTACGCCACTGGGCTATTTCCAAGATGCTGTGCGCGCTCAACACAGCCTGATAGTTACTCTCAAAATCCCGGTACTTACCATTACAATTCAAGGGTAACGAGGGTGCAAATCAGTTCCACACCAAAAAGCACCACACGCAGGAGTTACGATATTTTCTGTTGTTAAGTGTTCAAAAGAACACTGTCAAAGATTTTTAGAAGCCATTTAGGAGGGGAGGGATATAACATTTTATGTCTCTGTCTAACCACATCTAAGTGGCAAGCAAAGGACTATTTTGTTTTGTCTGCTTTGCATCTTTGAGAAGCATTTTCAATGTGCAATGTTAGAAATGGCCAATGGAGGGTACAGATTATTTCTTTGTATTTTTTTTTCTGGTTATGCTAGAAGCAGAAATACAATGGGAACAGTAACTGATCATTTGACTTCTCCTAAACCAGGGATTCTCAACCTGCGGCCCACTGTGCCATTTCATGTGCCCCCCACCACCACCCCGGGAAGTGCCATGTGGCGGAGGAGGGGCAAAATGGCCATCCACCTTCTGAAGCTGTCTGAGGAAGCATGACCTGGGCCACCAGCTTAAAAAGGTTGAGAACTCCTGCCCGAAACCCTGAGTAGCAAACACTTTCCAAGCTTTGGAAAGCAACAGATGTAAGAGTCACATCACAAAAGGAGTGACAATCTTGCTTGCTCTGTTACCTTTGCAATATAAAGGTAAAGGTTTCCCTTGTTCGAAAGCCAGTCGTATCCGACTATAGGGTTCAGTGCTCATCTGTTTCAAAGCTGAAGAGCCAGCGCTGTCTGATTCTGCAGACGTTTCCGTGGCCATGTGGCAGGCATGACTAAACACCAGAGCACAGGGAACGCTGTTTAGCATCCCCACCGAAGTGGTCCCTATTATCTACTTGCAATTTCTTGCTTTCAAACTGCTAGGTTGGCAGGAGCTGGGACAAAGACGGGAGCTCTTTCCGTCCTGCAGTACTTGGGAATCAAACTGCCGACCTTCCGCCTCCCAGTCAGCGTCTTAGCCACTTGAGCCACTGCTCAACACTGGTATCTTAAGTTACTGCATATTAACTACAAATATAAAGGCTGCGGTGGATCAGTGGTTAAGAAGCTCGCCTTGTAAGATGGAAGGCCAGCAAAACGGCAGTTCGAGACCCGGGTACTGCATGACGGTTTCAGCGTCCGTCTCTGTCCCAGCTCCTGCCAACCTAACAGTTCGAAAGCAAGAAATTGCAAGTAGATACATAGGGACCACTTGGGTGGGAAAAGATCTTGGGGACGTGAAAGGATTTGTGTCAATGGGAAACTTTCCCTGCCTCCTATGGATGCATCTCTCACAGGAATATCCTGGTTCAAGCAACCATTCATATTTTCCAACTTTGAGTTCTGTGATATGCATCCAAAAAGATGCTTGCATGACACTGCCTGCTGCTCGGGTTTTAGGGATACAACTGACAATGTGCTTAGTAGAGAGTCCCTAATAGAAAGCCCCAAAACCCACAAAGGCCATCATAACCTTCAAGTAGAAATTTGCCTTATGAAGCATTTAGATCTGCTATCGAATCTTGTTGATTTCTACGAGAACTGCGTCCCCTTTTCCAAACAATTCAAATAACTGATAATTCCCAGCGGGTCAAAAATAGAGACTTATTATTTTTGGAAATGCGTCAATACAAATCTGTAAAAGCAACATAATAAAAAGGAATTGGCCGTATCCTTCAAATACACAACTTTTTTATATACAAAAAAAAAAAGGTTAAGTTTTAACTATTCACAGATGGCTGGCACCAGCTCATATGATTCTTTAAATTCACAATCTAAACTGCAAAATCGAAATGTGCTTTCCCCGTCCCGTCAGCCTAAATCAAGGATCATAGCAGACAGGGCATTCAGGTCCCTCATGTGGGGATGCTGGGCGAGGATTTCGTCGATCTTCTCCCTCTGCTCGGAGGTAGGGAATATTTTTCTCAATGCTTCTTTTAAATGCACGGTTTCTGCAGCAGATCGAGAGAGTGGGGGGGCAGCCAAAGGAGTTTGGAGTGCCGGCGGAAACATAGGCAGCACAGCAGGCGTGTGATCAAGTAATGGGCTCTTCGGTGATTGCACGCTATTGTCTGGTTGCATCAGGAAATGCGACATCCCCAAAGCAGGAAATCCTCCGCTGGCATGGCTAGGCTGAGGTGGAACCCCTCTGAGGAAACAAAGAACAACATCAGTTAAAAGAGCCTTCCAATGGTTAACCTTGAAAGCCAGAGAGGTACAATGCCAAAGGGGTTCCCAATCTTTTCAAGCAGGGGGGCCGGGTCACACTCTGTCAATCAGCTTCCAGGGCTGGACGGCCATTTTGTCCCAACAGCTTCAAAGGGGTGGCCCTTTTGTTTCTTGAATGCCTTTGGAGGGGGGTGGGTGCCACATGAAATGATGCCGTGGGCCAGATCCGGCCCATAGGCCTTAGGTTGGGAACCCCTGCTTTTAATCCTCCACGTGGGTCAGGTTCATAGTGAAGCTTTTTAAATAGCTGTAGCTCCAGGTAGAGCTTTATGGCAAGAACAAGTCTTCTCGAGGGTAAGGTATGTAATGGCCGCACTTGCTCAAAAGCCAGTCATGTCCAACTCTAGGGGGTAGTGCTCATCTTTGTTTATGGCCAAAGAACCAGTGCTGTCTGTGTCTGCATCTACTTGCAATTTCTGGCTTTCCAACTGCTAAATGGATAGGAGCTGGGGCAGACGACGGGAGCTCACCCTGTCATGCAGCACTCGGGCCCTCGAATGCCAACTTTCCAGTTGACAAGTTCCCCATCTTAAACACTAAGCACCTCAGTCCCTTATTCTTTGAGGGTACACAAGAGCAAAATCAAACTAGAAGGAACAATAAAGTAGGATTCAGCCCCTACGTTACTTGGAGGACCCGGAATAGGCTGAGGGTTGGAGTCCCTAAATGTAAGACCAGCATGCTCAAGTGGGGGTCTGCTGGCATACACACACACAATTGTAAGAATAGAAGGTGTGTGTGTGTGGAGTGTCTGTTTGCCATCACCTTGCTGGGCCGACGGTGCATGTGCTCAGTAAGGGCTGTGCGACATGCGTGCCATAGGTTCACCCCCTCCACCCCCCGGACATGCATGCCATAGGTTCGCCACTGCGGGTTTAGGGAATAACTGGGACAAGCACAATTCTATGTGCCTCACCTTTTATACAGGGTGTCCAACCAAATGAGCTACATTTACTATATTGCATGCTGTTAAGTTTAAATAAGCCATTTGAGTAACCGAGCGCAACACCCCTCTATGTGGCAGAAGGAATGAGGCAATGCGGCTGTTCCTCTGCAGCCCACGAGTAGCTACTCTCCGTCAGCTGACATGAAATTGCATCACAAACCCAGCTGCCTCCCCTGTGACGTATCACATTTTTGCTGAAGCCGCCACAACTTAACCTCAGAGGATGTTAAGTGAGACGCATTAGCGTGGCTTATCTCAGCATGACGATCAGGACAACCATACAGGCACGGCTATGGTGAGGGAAGATAAACAAGAGAAATAAATCCGCTTTTAAACTACTCTGTTGTGGGTTTATATGTCTCGTAACCTTCACAACCCCTGCACAAGACTTCTGTGTTTCAACCGCTGCAGAGCCATCCCCCTCCCCCTTTAAAAACAGTAAGAATGTAGAGCTTAGAAAGACCCCCAGAACACCCTACCTTAAGTGAGCACCTTCCTCCTGAAGAAAGCGTTCTAATCCAGGCCCGTTTCGTCCCATCGGGTCGTCAGGAACCATGAAGATGTCTCCAGCAAAGGTATACTGGAGCAGTCTAAGGTGGTGGTAAATGGTGGTGGCAACAGGGAGAGAAGTAGGAAAATTAATACCCAGATCTAGACAGAGAAGAAGGATCCTCATTCATGCTATTTTTTTAAAAAATGATTGGCGTTCTTTCTGCCCACCTCTTTGCTCTCAGTGTTAGCTCCATAATCTTGAGGTCTCCCCTGGCAAGGAACCAATAATCTTCTTTTTCTTCAAGTGCCGTATTCAATTCCAAATAGTGGCTATTCTCATGGTGATCAGCCATGAAGATTGTCTTCGGAGTACTATAATGCAGCGACCTTTCATCTGCCTTCCGCATCGCAGCGTGACCCCCATACCACTGATCCAGTTCAGTGAGTCACTTTCTGGTCCTGAGCCCTTTTGGCACACAAAGTCCTCATCATCAGCCCCAGGCCAGGATGGATGAAGCTGCTGCCCTCCATCAAGATGGATTTAAGTGGGACCATTTAATCCACTCGGGGAGCATCGCCCGTCTTTCCCTGTGGACTCAAGGCCATTAGTCCTCAGGGCGGTCAGGTTAGTTAACCTCCGCCTGACACTCAGTGTTGAGTCACTGGCAGTAGAGTCTACTCCCGTGATGGTGAATCTCGGCACTCCAGGTATTCTTGACTTCAATTCCCAGAAGCCCAAGTCTCTGTGAATCCAGACTATCCAGTAAACCCATTCGTGTGGATTCACAGACTTGGGCTTTTGGGAATTGAAGTCCAAGAACCCCTGGAGTGCCAGTAAACCCATTCATGTAGGTTCACAGTCAAATTGCTCATGTTTCTAGCCCAGCTTCTTAATCATATCAAATGTCCTTTTGCGCAAAAATGGCAAAAACTGAATCCAGAACATACATGCACTACCACTGTGTCATGTGGGTGGCAGGACACACCCTTGAGCGCAGAACTTTGACCAACACACTTTTTGGGACTCATCTTGCTTCACTGTTGTCAACAGATTTAATTTAATGTGGAAGCCAAAATAATACCCCCGGTACAATTTAATCAACCACACACTCGCCTTTTTTCCCCCTAGCTTTGTACCAAAAACACAATTACCTTCTTTTAATGATCTCTCTCCATGAAGGGGATTCATCCACAAATTCTCTGAAGTTATCGTTGGTAACAATAACTCCTCCAGTTTTATCAGCAAGATGTAGCAAAAACCTGCGACAGGATTTGTTGACCAAAATCAGTATTCTTGTCCCGAACAAAGACTAACCAAGGAGCAAGGCTGGTTCCAAGCTAGCCTTCCCCAACCAGTGGGAAGCAATCTTTACACAGAGCAGCAAAAAGATTTGTCTAGACCGGTGATGGTGAACCTTGGCACTCCAGATGTTCTTGGACTTCAATTCCCAGAAGCCCCTGTGAATCCACATGAATGGGTTTACTGCGATTCATCCGGGCGCATTTTATTTCCGCTTTCAGGAGTGACAAGGGCGGCGTGGGCTGGATGAATCGCAGTAAACCCATTTGTGTGGATTCACGGGGGCTTCTGGGAATTGAAGTCCAAGAACATCTGGAGTGCCAAGGTTCACCATTACAGGTCTAGACCAATGGTCCCCAAATTTGACTCTCCAGGTGTTCTTGCTCTCCAGGTGTTCTTGGGCTTCCAATTACCAGAAGCCCAAGTCAGCATTCCTGCTGATCAGAGCTTCTGGGGATTAAAGTCCAAGAACATCTGGAGAGCCAAGCTTGAGGAACCCTGGTCTAAACTGTTGTTTTCCAGGGGCTTGAATATTCCTATTCCTTTTAAGTAACAAGATGATTTATAAACATGCCTCCTGTTTGAATTGGTAGTACACTTTATTCTACCACTGTCTCCTCCTGCAGATTCAAAACAAGGCTGCTATGGGGCACAAACCACAGCCTGACCTTGATTGAGAAGTTGTACATGTTAAGGGCTCAGAAAAATATATATTCAGCATGCTTCATGTCTGCTTTGTTTAAAAGAGAAGAGGGGAAACCCTTAACCCTTTCCTTTGTGTCTCCTGCAATTAAGGGAGCTGGGGTGGCTCAGTGGTTAAGAAGCACACCTTCTTAGCTGGAAGGCCAGCAAGTCGGCAGTTCAAGACCTGGGTATTGCATGACGGTTTGAGAGCCCATCTCTGTCCCAGCTTCTGCCAACCTAGCAATTCGAAAGCAAGAAATTGCAAGTAGATAAAAAGGGGCCACTTGGGTGGGAAATGATCTTGGGATCACGAAAGGAGCCTCATTTGGGAATCCCCCAAGTGGAGTCTCTCCAGCAAAAATCCTTTCAACCCGGAATAATTTCTGACACGAAATTATTATTATCCTGCAGTTAGACTAAGCAATTTGCTTTTGCCACAGTTATCTCGAATCTTACGTCCTTTTTGATTGTACAGCAGCTGTTGCTACTGGATGTTTCTTAAAAATCGATTTGCTTTAAGTGTGAACTGTTATCCTTTGTTTCTGCCATCAACCACCCCGGAAGCTGGTACAGTTGAAAGAGGCTTGCAAATATAGCCAATGAAAAGAAGACATTATAAAGCTATCTGTTCAGCATATTTGTACATGCATGTTCATCAGCTGGGGACGTCATGTCTCCAAAGCCTACCGTTTTTAAAGGCCTCTTCCAATACAGATGGTCTTAGCAAATTATTATTCTTTGCAGGGGCCCAGAGACCTAGAACTGTCTATTGGCAACAGATTCTTTCTTACCTGTCATCATGCGATGCAATCCTGGCTCCACATACAACTCGTGCAGGTGTGAGGGCCAAAATGCCAACATCTTGGAGCTGAGTTAAAAAGTGTTGTTCTATGAAAAAGAAAAGAAAGGGAAGGGGTAGAGAAGTTAGAAAAAGGAGAAACCACTCATAGGGGAAAAAGATATATACAGTATTTTTAAAAAGGATTTAATTTTGCTGGTTGAATTACAAAATGTTAGGGCTCTGTGCCACTATAACTGGTGATTTTCAACCTTTTTATGCCACGGGCCAGACCACGCCTCCTCAGATAGTTGAGTGGGCCGGACTGGTGGTGCCCCCTGCCATAGATGCTGCCATAAAACGTGTCCGCAGATGTTGTAAAACGCATCCGCAGATGTCATAAATGTGTTTACAACAGCCATGGGTGCGTTTACGGCTGTTGTAAACATGTCCGCTTCCACTACATGTGGCAACGCGGGCCACATGAAATAGTGCCTGTGGGCCACAGGTTGAGAACCCCTGCACTATACCAAACAGAGTTGAGTATCTCAATTCATTGTTTGAAAAAGAGACTCCAAGTATTGCTACATTTGTCAAGAGTCAATATTTTAGACTACATCTGTTGTACTCCTGGTCAATGTGGTCACTGCTGTGAAACAGCTACTGGAGATGGCAAGATTACTAAAATAGGTAAAATAAGAAACAGTTGGATCTGTTAGCCATAATGTTATTTCAGGTTTTATTCCATCCTTCCTCATAGCTCAGGGCTGCATCCTACATACCACTATAATATATGGGCAATGGACCTACAGGCTGATGATCTTGGGAGCTGTGGTCCAATCCACCCCCCAACACAAAACCTAACACATTACAACTTTGTATATACCGAGAGCACAATCTCACACCTTCACATGCACAGATGTGTCCAGAGTCCGGCAACCTCAGTAGCCTGTCTTGCTATACTTAAACTCCAGACTCCCCACCACAATTGATCTCAAGGTGGTACACATCGCGCTTCTTCTCCCCACTTTCTCCCCACAACACCTCTATGAAGCAGGCCAGACTTCACAAGAACCAGCCCAAGTTTAATCAGTGTGTTTCTTGCCTGAGTAGGGATTTGAACTCACGTTTCCTGGGACCTGAGTCCAGCACTCTGACCACTAAACCACACTGGCTGGGGAAAGAGAAGCATTGAAACAAAAGGAACCCAATCTTGCGATTCCCTCACCTGTGATGTTAGGATCTCTCTTGGTTCGCCACTGGGGGACAAACACCGTAATATTTCTGTGGCCACGTTTCCAAAAATAACCGACAGCGATTGCAATCCCTCGACACGAGAAGAACCTCTGCAGGCCATGACTGCAAGAAAAAAAAGAGAAGGTAATTCAGGCTACTATTTGATTTACAAGAAATGAAGTGATGAAATTTTAAGATTAAAACACATATCAAGGCAAAGGGCTATCTCTGCTTGCTGTAAAGACTGAAATCACAACAGCTATCCTTGACTGACTCCTTACAAGAGCTGAAATTAAGGAGCAAGTTACAGCTAGAGAAGACCCACTACATACTGCATTTGCCGGCATATAAGACACATCAGAATATAAGACACACTCCATTATTACCAAAATAGCCCACTACAGGCTACTATATACAGTACAAGACGCAGTCCATTTTTCCAGTGTATTTTAAGGGGGTGGGGGAGTGGGTCTTATAGGCCAGCAAATAGGATAATTGGGGATCTGGCTCCTCTGGAAGGTCTATAAAGTCAAGGGGCCTATCCTAGCTGCAACTTGTTACCAAACCTCAGTTAATATCTCTGAATAGATATGTACTTCAATCCACCAGCTCAGATCCAGGAAGAGCTTTATGGCAAGAACAAACATTCTTGAGGGTACGCAAGAGCAAAATCAAACCAGAAGATGGAGGATGGAGCTCACTGGACAAGGAAGGACATTAAAGGAGGATAGAGCTGAAGATCTCAATCTCCCCTACATCACTCGGAGGACCCTGAACAGACCAACATGCTCAAGTGGGGGCTGCTGGCGGGCAACGACAACCTGTGTGAATATGGAGAGATACAGAAACCAGCTCAGTTTACTGGTCTGCTGATTACTAACAGAAAAAAAAATGTATTAATTTTGGCCAACAACAAAGCCAAGAAATTAGCTTCATTTTGGCAGTTCAAAGTTTGATCTGGACTCAAAAGAAGCTAATATGTCTACACAGGGGCCTCTAGTGGCCCATTCATAACCCAGGTAAATTGGATGTGGGAAGAGAAACAACCTAGCACACAAGGTTCCACTTAGATTCATGATGGTGTACTTTGGCACTCCAGCTGTTCTTGAGCTTCAATTCCCAGAAGCCCAAGTCCCTGTGAATCCACACGAATGGGTTTAGCGGTAAACCCATTCGTGTGGATTCACACAGACTTGGGCTTCTGTGAACGGAAGTTCAAGAATGGCTGGAGGGCCAAGGTTCGCCATCACTGACTTAGATACAACTGACAAAGTAAGAATAATAGTAAACCCAGAGGCTGGGGTGACACCAACTCTATACTGTGCAGTTTAAGCCAGCCTAAGATAGGCAGGAACACCTAACATTTTGTCCACCATCATAACCACATTACTCAAACTATCTCCCTTTTTGTCCTCCGGCTTTGTTTGGCTTCTGAAGTGTGCTGCTGAGACACATTTAAGGTTATGCAACTAATCATATTTGCACAGAGACTCCCTTGGCAATGTGACTTCTATGTTATGATTCAGTGCAAAAGAAAAACAGAGGATTGCTTTTCTTTACTGTGTTACCTTCCCTCTGCAAAGCTTTTACACGGACACTTCTCGCAGGTCCCCCAGCAATGCCACTGGTTTAAGTTTCTACCACATCTATATTTTTTCATATTCAGAAGAACATGCCTAAATTGTTCATTTACTGCCCTATCTATCTCCCTGTGGCCTGATCAGAGCAAAGCATTTCCCTTCACATGTGGACAAAACAAGGCTACCGTGCGATGCAAAAATAGCAAAAAGTCCCCTTTCTCTGCAACATCCTTTAAATAGCAGGTTTAATTAATAAAAAAGAGCTCAATAATGAATCAAGACATGTAGTTTCAGTATTATAAGTGCTAGATCAGGAGTTCTTAAACTTTTAAAGCTGGGGGCCGGGTCATGCTCCCTCACACAGCTATGGGGGCAGACAGCCATTATGCCCTTTCTCCACCACATGGCACTTCCTGGTGTGGTGGAGGCAGTGGGGGGCCACATGAAATGGTGCTGTGCGCCGCATCTGGCCCACATGCCACAGGTTGAGAATCCCTGTGCTAGATACTTTCCCCTGCTTGGCCTTTTAGTCACAGAGCAGTGTCCTTGCTACAGAGGATGGAGACCAGGAGGACAAGATAAATCAGCAGGAGCGGCATGACTGTTCAGATAAATTCGGTATTTTGTTTAGCTTTCCTTTCCGGTATAGGGACGCCCGAGCATCACATTTTCCCTTCAGCTCCAGCTTTACAGGACTGGGGAACTAAAGTTGCCCAAGGACAAGCAGAAAAACAGCGAAGGTATAAAACAGGGATCGGCAACCTTTTTAGGTTGGGGGCCGGGTCATGCTTTCTCAGACAAGTTGAGGGGCCGGAGTGGTGGACCGCTGCCATAAATGCATCCGCGGCTGTTGTGAATGCATCCACTGTAAAAGCCTCCACTGGCGGTGGCCAGATGATTTAGCACCACGGGCCGTAGGTTGCCGACCCCGGTATAAAAGGTGGAAAATGTCAAATGGAATCTATGATGTAGTTTGGGGTTAGCACCAGGCTTCTGAAGACTATTATGCCAAATCACACTAGGATGATGTAGAGGTGCTGGAATACACTGATTCCTAAGATTACAATACCTTAAGCCCACCATTACTCAATCCAAATAACTGTGTCAGCTTTTTCTGAGAAGTGCATCTGTTTATGGGCATTCCTTCATAATATTTATTACTTATATATACTCTAAGAATGTAAAAATTGTAGTAAATGGATAGCCTATGTCAAATAGGATTAGCAGGAGAAGGAAAGTCATATTGCTAGGAGGACGTATTGACAGACAATTGTAAAGTTTTAGCAGCTATTGTAAAATACACTGCTTTTCGCCTAGCCTGCTAATGAGTCCCCTTGTCAGTACTTGTATCAGTGAAGTAACTGCATTACTCAGCAACAATGGTAATCCAATCATATATCTAGTCTAGGGCTCTCTGGCCAAACGGATGCCCCTGAGAAAACGACAGTATCCTTCTTCTAATAGACTTTCCCAGAAACAGTTTCTATATAAGGCACAGCCTATTAGTTTTAAAAGATGATGCCCAATTTGTTCAAACTTTTATTAGCACCCATACTACAAAGTAAGCATGCTTGCCAGGCTTAACCAAGGCTGGGAAATGGCATAAGACTAAGTGCTTCAACTTATTGCAGTTTCTTTCTCCCCTCATTAATAAGTGGAAGAGCAGGAAGGAATCGCTCGGAAGGGGATTTTGCAACAGCGCTTTAAGCTCCTACCTGAGATTATTTTTGCCTTACAGTTCAACTGGTAATAATAATAATTTCGTGTCAGAAATTATTCTGGGTTGAAAGGATTTTTGCTGGAGGAACTACGCTCCGTAAGTGCCCAAATGAGGCTGGGTCTCGAACTGCTGACTTGCCAGCCTTAATCCAGTTAGGGGACACCCGGATGCAGCTCCTTTCATGTCCCCAAGATCTTTCCCCAACAAATTGGTCCCTATTAAGACACCGGAGCACACAGAATGCTGTTACCTTCCCACCAAAGTGGTCCCTTTTTATCTACTTGCAATTTCTTGCTTTTGATCTGCTAGGTTGGCAGGAGCTGGGACAGAGATGGGTGCTCAGTCCGTCCTGCAGTTCTTGGGTCTCGAACTGCCTCAGACCTGAAACTCAGTATTATGGAGATAGAATGAATTAGAGATAAAGACTATTGGGGGGTGGGGGGGATGGGAAGAAGAGATAAAATTACAATGATTATTAACAACTAATGTGACAATATTTTCAACTCATTAAATTCCACCCCTGCTAACTTTAACATAAAATGAACTGGCTTTTGACCTCTCTAGCAATAAACTTAAAAAAGCAGACCTTTTGTACTACCATGCAAAGCCCTCAAATATATTTATGGAAAGATAAAGGAGGTCAAGCCTAAACTATCTCTTTTTCTGCCGTATGTATCCAAATAATATTGGCGCTTCTCATGGCGATCAGCCATGAAGACTGTCCTGAGAATATAATGCAGTGGCCTTTTGTCTGCCTTCCACATCGCAGCATGACACCCATAGTACCATTGATCCAGTTCTGCGAGTCACTTTCTGGCCCTGAGCCCTTTTGGCACACAAAGTCCTCATCGGCTCCAGGCCAGGATGGATGAAGCTGCTGCCCTCCATCAAGAGGGATTCAAGTGGGATTTAATCCACTTGGGGACCATCACCCTTCCTCGTGGACTTCATTACCCAAGGCCGTTAGTCCTCAGGGTGGTTATGTTAGTTAACCGCTGCCAAACTCAGCGTTGAGTTGCTGGCAGTAGGGTCTACTCTATTACCATAGTGGGATAACCTGGCCAGACAACAAGCTATCTCTGGAGGCAAAAATGCTGAAATGGAGTCTGTTTCTACATTGGGCACATCACGAGAAGAGAATGACTCTCTGAAAAAAGACAATAATGGGAAGGTGGAAGGCACCAGGAAACAAGAAAGACCAAACGTGAGTGATTCCCTAAGGAAAGCAATGGGCTATAACTTGCAGGAATTGAAGAGGGCTGTTGAGGACAGACATTTTGGGGATGGCTCGTTCATGGAGGGTTGCCATACACTAGAGACAACTTGACAGCATGTAGTGAGAACCATTATGGAAAGGAGGATAATTTGGCAGCAACTGTGAGAATAAACAATCATTACAACGGTTAGAGCAGTACGACAGTGGGACCCACTGCCTCGAGAGGTGGTGGGCACTCCAACACAGAGTGTTGACTAACCTTTTGTCAGATCTGCTTTGATTCAGATTCTTGTATGGAGTAGGGGGTCAAACCCAATGGCCTAAAAGGCCCCTTCCAACTTAACCAGTTGTATCCGACTCTAGGGTTCAGTGCTCATCTCTGTTCATAGCCAAAGAGCCGGCGTTGTTTGCATCTGCAGACATTTCTGTGGACATGTGGCAAGCATGCCTCAACACTGGAGTGCACGGAATGTTGTTTACCTTCCCACCGAAGTAGTCCCTATTTATCTACTTGCAATTTCTTGCTTTTGAACTGCTAGGTTGGCAGGGGCGGAGACAGGGATGGGAGCTCACTCAGTCATGCAGTACCCAGGAATCAAATTCTGACCTTCTAGTCAGCGAGTTCAGCATCTTAACCACTTGAGCCACCAGTTCCTTGTTACCATTGCAAAAGATTTAAAATACCCTGTCCAGGCCACCCACTCCCTTTAACAGGAATACGGTTAAACATGATGCATAGTGCAATTATACTCAGCTTCAACTATTTGCATAAGCTTAGTCCCAGTTCAGGGGAAAATCTATCTGGAACTTAAAATGAATCATAATTGGGGCTTTCATTTTACATCATTATTTTCAGAGCCTCTGAAAAAAGGAGGAAACTATTCACATCACAGTCCTTTAATCTAGTTCCCTTCTCTGCCAATGAATAACCATTCAATTGGGGAGCACATGTCGGTGTCAGTGAATTCCCATTCAGAAATTTTGCCCAAGGCGGTAGTGACAAACCGGCACTTTTTATCAGGTAGTGTCACCAAATTAGCCTTTTATTTTAAGACAGAGGAGTGACAGGGGAGACCTGGATCCTGACTGGAGTATATTCAACTTGGTAACATGCAATGTTGAATTTCCCCCTTTAACTACAAATCCTGCCCCCACAAAACCACAAATTTAAATGCCTCCCCCTCTACAATTTCGAAGGCTATGGCTGGGCTTGCTGCATAGTATTAGTAATGTACTCATGATTTGTTTTCTCTGTTTCTTTCTGTGAACCTATCCTTACTACTTGTTGTTGTTCAGTTGCAGTCGATTCTGACCCCATGGTCCCTTGCACACCAGGCACCCCTATCCTTGCTGTTGGGAATAGTGTATATAAATATACATAGTACTGGTTCCCTAAGAAGGTAAGACTGCTCTAACTTTCCAGTATTTTGGTTAATCACTGCAAGAATACCAGATCAGCCCCCCCCCCCACTTTTTTAAAACAAAAGCCTACAATAACAAAACACCAAAATAATGATACTGGGATTTAACACAATAAATACCACTTCTACATTGTGACTCCCAGGAGACGAGCCAAACTTTAGACAAGCTGTATAGTTCCAGGGCACCCTTAAAAGAAGGAAACAGTATTCTCTACCTAGCTCACTCTACAAAGGGTAACCATAAATGAGAATCAACTTGGCAGCTCAGTTATTAATTATACTTCCTTTCTTGTAAACATCATTATATAAAAAGAGAGGCGTATCCAATACTTGTTAAGTGTGCTACTTTGCAACTTTTCCTGGTTGCAAAAGCGAATGGGCTGCAATTACAGTTCCTTTTCTCATAGCTAAAGAGACTGAGCATTGCCATGCAAGTTTAAAAATTAATAATAAAAGACCGTGTTTTAGAAGCTAAGCTAATATCATTCCACCCTATTCTACTTACAAAAACTGTAGAAAAGCCAGTTTTCATACCATAATGAACCAAAAGTTAATATTGAACTTCATTATAGTGCTGTTGCATAGATTAGAGAGATGACATGTTCCGAACTGTAGAAAACACTATACTGTACTTGTATACATACAGTGGGGGGATCTGAACTAGTTTATCTCTTATCCAGATTTTAAAAATGCACCACAAGATCTGTCCAAGACATAAGATCAGAAATAGAAGGAAATGTCAAGAGACAAGATAAGCAGTAAAAAAAAATCCCAAACACACTCAACACACGTAAATAGCAACTACACGAATGCCAAGTGTAATAATTTACACTGGGGGTTCTCAATGTTTCTCAGCTGCGGGACGGACCACACCCTCAGACAGCTGAGTGGGCCAGACTGGTGCCGGAAAATGCATCCGTGGCTGTCGTAAACACATTTATGACAGCTACTCATTTACAGCTGTAGTAAATGCTTTTATGCGGTTGTAAATGAGTGTGCGGTCATTCCAGCGCTGGGGGCAGCTGAAGCAAGGTCAGGGGACAGATTATATGGCACCATGGGCCAGACTTGGCCCACAGGCCATAGGCTGTAAACCCCTGATTTACACTGTAGGTTGCTGTCAAGGTTAGCTTGCCAAGAAAGGACCCTCGATCTTGGCAAGCATGGACTGAGAGCTGTTTCTATTACATTTCCAACTGATATCTTGCATCTTCAGAGACCTCACGTGAGCTGTCAGGAAGCTACACAAGGTTTGTGAACCGCAACCTGTCCTTGCCCCCTGCCCCTTAGGAGAGAGAAACACAGATTTTTCTTGTTTTTGTCTCTGGATATTACTCATCTCTGTGAAGTGTTTAAAAAGTCATGACAAAGCAAGACTAAAGATACTCCTCTACATTTCACCAAAAATTCTCAGCTAGTCTGGGCAATAAGCTTTCCACTCTTATCACCTTTAAGTACACAAACCTTTGGTATTTTCCCTCTCCTCCCTCTGGTTTCCCACTGAAATGCTCTAGACTAGAGAGCTAAACCTCGGACATACTCACGTTATTGCAACATTGCTGCCATCTATTATTATGTACTTTAAGTTTGCTTTCCCTGGTTCGTTTTTCAATTCCAGCTTGTAGGGTGTTTTCAAGGCCTCCAGGAACCTCTGAACCCCCGTCACTGAAGGGTCAACAGGATGGCTGTGCGATACCCCTGTTCTCCTTTCTGCATAAGGAGTTACTAACGGAAGAGGAGGTCCAGAATCGGGGAGATGATTTGTTTTTTGCGAAGTGACGGGTCTTGTTCCAAGTTGCAAGGGAAGACATAGTCCATGTTGGTTATGCTTCATGGGTGACTGCTCAGAACATGGTTGAGGAACAACTGTTTCTTTCTCAACTGGTGGTGAGGTACCCCTTGCTAACAAGCTGGGACCTTTTGGCTTTGCATCTTTGGCTACCCTCTGTATGTTGTCATGTGCACCCATGGGACCGTCTCTTTCTGCATCACTTGTTTGGGAAATATGAGAATGTTCAGAGTACCTGGAGCATATGTTGTTGCGGTCTCCGTGCTGTGGTTTGGTGCTGCCTAAAAACACTGCCTGGCTTTCATGGTTTGATACACGTGTTTTAACTTCAGCCCTGAACTGCGCTTGGGGAACAGAGGTTACATCTATTTTTGTATTGTTGGGAGATTCTTTTTTATGGCCTTGGTTGCTATTATGGCCTTTCTCCTTCTCTGCCCGAATCGGAATACTCTGAGATAGGACAGTAACCTCAGTTTCTTCTTTGCATCTCCGCTTGCTCTCTTTTTCAATTTCTTCTAGAAGGGTGAGTGGCTCAACCGATTGCCCGCAGTCTGCGATCACCTTTTCCACTATGCTCTGCGAGTAGCCCATGCTTTTGAAGAAGTTCACCAAGATCTTGTATTCCATTTCTTCACTTATTTCCTCGCCTTCTTTCGCGCACACACCTGGATCGTCTGACCCAGTGCCTGAATTGCTGACCAGATCAATCAACTCAACATCGCCAGGAGTGCTGCACCCAATTTCTTTGCTCTCCTGGTTGCTTTCAAATGAAAACTGTTTCTTTGGAAGCCTCTCTTCAGCATCCGATGATCTCCGTTTACATGACTGCCTTTCTTTGCCCGCAGAAGTCTCTGTTGAACTCAAACCATTTACAGGTAAAAAATGTACATCTTGTGTGTCTTGGAAAATGGTGTCCATTTTCCTTGCTAACTCGCTGACTGGGGTACCAGCGTTGTTTCTTGCTTCTTCTTCCCCTGTCCTACAATCATTGTTTATCCCAGATTTTTTCTGTATTTCATTTGATAAAAGCTCGGGCGTCTCATCTGCATCGCAAAGATCAATGACGTTGCCTTCTATTTTGTAGTTCTCATTCTGAGCGAGGCTGAGTAGCTCTCTTTTCAAAGAACTTGGCAAGATCAGCAAATCCATGGTATATTTATCCGCATGGGCTTCAACAAGCCGCTTGAATTGTTTCTTCACTTTTGACTCTCGGCCGTTTGACAGGTTTGCATTGTTCTTAAAGAGGGTCACCAACTGCTGAATGTGGCTTCTGGCCATGACGACAGATTCTGCACCACCCTTAATATTTAGTGCCCCTAACTCCATGATTGTGATATCAGCAGAGGTCCCCTGAATAAGGCAATTCAGGAAGAGATTCTGAGCGCCAACAAAAATACAGTGCATGTCTTTGGGATAATACTCCCTCTCCTCCAATTCTGGTTCGCAAAGTCCTTTAATATATTCCTGTAACGAGGGAGAAAAGAAAAGAAAAGTTAAGATAGCACACATTTCACAATTCAGGTATTTAGATGTAACACAACTTTCTTGACGGTTTGAACGCCCGTCTGTCCCAGCTCCTGCCAACCTAGTAGTTCGAAAGCAAGAAATTAGATAAATAGGGACCACTTTGGTGGGAAAAGATCTTGGGGACATGAAAAGAGCCTCATTTGGGCGTCCCCTGAGCGGAGTTTCTCCAGCAAAAATCCTTTCAACTCAGAATAATTGCCCTCTTCCAGGCACAACAATGCTTGCTGAAATGCTCAAGATCATTGCTACACCTCACCCACACTTTGATTACATTTTTCTTGAAGTATTTTCTTTGTATGCTATCTCCATTTACTCTGAATCATTACATAGTCTTCTCCTACCTACTTTCTATTTCCTCCTACTCACATTGTTCTCACGTGTCTACATTTTTACTGCAAATTTTGTCAGAGGTTGCATACATACTCCTCCCCTTCAATTTATCCTTAGAACAAACTTAGAAGAAAAATGGATGGGGCTAGAGGAAGGGAAAGAGGGAGACTGACCTAAAACAGTAAGTGAGCTTTCTAGCTGGACAGGAATTGAACCCACACGTCTACAATGCTGTGCATTCAACACATATCACTGATGCTAGTTATCAATGATGCCAAAACCCATCCTTGGAGTCATTATTTGGCAAGGAGTCCTCGTATGTGTAGACGTCTCTGTGATGACATTCCACACAACTTGTGTCTACAATGATCGATCCCTGGTAGTTCTTCTCCATGTTGGCCCAACATTTTTCTTGAGAAAATCTTCCCATCTGTGAGGCGGTCTTCCCTTAGGTCTTTTGCGATCTCTTGGATACCAATTCATTATTTTGGCACTCCATCTATTGTCACTTGTGTGTGCAACATGGTCAGCCCACCTTAATTTGTTGGTCAGGTATTCTGTTACCATGTTTTTTTAGCAATGATCTTCGCCCGGTGTCCTCATTTTTTACTTCATTGCGAAGTGAGATTCCAAGCATTGATCTCTCCATTGCTTGTTGTGTTACTTGCAGCAGTTTTTCTTCCGCAGTTGTTAAAGAATTGAACAAATTGAAGAAATCTGCTTTTGTTTCTGCTTTAGCTTTTGACATCAAGATGGCTTCATGCCAAAATCCGTTAAAAACTCAAAATACATTAAAGAGCTTAAAGCAATGGACTTCTCATTGAGGAAATCCCAATGAGCTTTATCATCACCTTTAAACCACTAATTTACAAAGAAATGAGCTAGATGATAACCAAGGGCAATTCCATTCAGGAACCGAATTTCCCCCCTTCTGCATCTTGACAAGTAAACTCCCTCCACAAGGAACTGTCAGTGAGAACCTCCCAACCCTAAAACAGACAGAATGGATGCTATCATAGATACCATTTCCTCCTCCTGTTGCAACATCCCAAGACTGTAGCAATGGGACCAGGCCAAATAAGGACCTATGTGCAGAAGCCATACTAGAAGCAGGCAGGATAGACATTCAGATATTCAGACATATCCTCACTCTTTCAGGGTGAAAAACTGCAATTGCGGAAATGTCCTGCCAACAAGTGTAATGAGAAAACACAAGAATAAAGCAACAAGGTAAGACTAAGGCTAAACTTATAAGACCTTGAATACACACTCTTTAGCAAGCAAGACACCCTGATGCCAACCACAGGGAAGGCATTGCCCAACCAAAGGCAATGGCGCAATGAAAGTCTAAAGTGATTTAAGTGTACCCAAGCACCTGTGAACTACCAGTGGTGCACAACTACACAGTCTGCTGTTGGGGAAAATTGTGCTTCTGTGATCCAGCTGCCAGGTTGACAGCTACTAAAATGCAAATGCAAATCTAAAGCCTTAATCAGCAGTCAGAATTTATCCCATGGTTCTTGGGATTGTGTACAGTGTGTTTTGGATTGTGGAGCCATGGCGCTAAAGACATGTCAAGCTTGAACACTGTTTATCAAACCTTGAACACTGTTTATCAGGAATGGAGTGGACTTTGCCTAATATGCTGTTTCTTTCAACTGAGCTAGCCATGAATCCATACACTCACCCATAGGAAAAGGTAAAGGTCGCCCAGTCCTATCCGACTCTAGGGTTCAGTGCTCATCTGTTTATAGCCAAAGAGCCAGTGTGTCTGCAGACGTTTCTGTGGACATGTGACAGGCAGGACTCAACAGTGGAGTGCACGGAACGCTGTTTACCTTCCCACCGAAGTGGTACCTATTTATCTTCTTACAATTTCCTGCTTTCAAACTGCTAGGCTGGCAGGAGCTGGGACAGAGTTTTAACCACTTGAGCCACTGCAGTCTCCCATATACACCCATACAAGATACCAAATCCCTGAATGGCTTAAGCCTCTGTCCTGTCTTCTTTCTGACCTGTTTCTGTTGAGGCTGGCAACTTCGTTGTGTATGCTCCCTGAATCAATTTAACTGATAATCATGTTCAGACACAATAAAGTCATCTGCCTTCAGTTGTGACTTTGGGATCCTGACACTGTCCCATGCCCAAACCCTGGGCTTGAGGAAGGACACTTCTCTCTGAGTACAATTTTTTTCCTTTTACCATCTATAAGGGAGGCATTCCTAGTATAAAGGTGTCCGTTCAGGTATCAGAAGTTTGGTCTAAAGGCCAACAGCATCTATCTTGTGTCACATCAATATAGTTGACAACATGCTATAGGAACATGAAAAATAAAAAAGTGTGCTAGCGTACTACAACTGGCTTGGAAGATTACACCCCCCTTATACCAGTGATGGTGATCCTTGGTACTCTAGTTGTTCTAGGACTTTAATTCCCAGAAGCCCAAGTCTCTGTGAATCCACACAAATGGGTTTACTGTGCGTATGCATATTCATGTGAATTCACAGAGACTTAGGCTTCTAGGAAGTGAATTCCTAGAACAGCCAAGGTTTGCCATCACAGACTTACACTGATATCTGCAACACAATTTAAAAATCTACAGAGCACTTGTCTTTTTTAAAACTGAAGCAACGCAAATTGCAACATCCTGGTTTTACCCCTAAAAAATAACATGGAAGATTGCCACAGTTGGGCAATTGCTTTATAGTAAAATAAAAACCCTAAGGTCATGCTTCCCAAGCGACAGCTGCTCTGATGCTCAGTCCTATGCCTAAAAGGGCATTCAGCAGGTTAGTTTGATGGAGAATGTGTCTCTGTGGGTTGAAATAACGTAAGGGTCACCCTTCCTAAAAAGCCAGTCAAGTCTGACTCTAGGGCTGTGATGGCAAACCTTGGCACTCCAGATGTTATTGGACTTCAATTCCCAGGAGCCCAAGCACCCTGTGAATCCACATGAATGGATTTACTGCGATTCATCTGGCCCGCACGGCTTTCGTCGCTCCCAGAAGCGGAAGTAAAACATGCCCATAGGGGCGCGTTTCATGTGGATTC
The DNA here is from genome assembly GCA_035047305.1 of Bradypodion pumilum. Taxonomy (NCBI): domain Eukaryota; kingdom Metazoa; phylum Chordata; class Lepidosauria; order Squamata; family Chamaeleonidae; genus Bradypodion; species Bradypodion pumilum. The sequence continues at coordinate 39,595,069 of JAWDJD010000009.1, read as the reverse complement.
ACAGGGTGCTTGGGCTCCTGGGAATTGAAGTCCAAGAGCATCTGGAGTGCCATGGTTCGCCATCACGGCTCTAGGTGGTCGGTGCTCATCTCTGGTCACAGCCAAAGAGCCAGTGCTATCTTTATTTGCATACATTTCCTTGGTCATGGGGCAGGCATGACTTAAGACGCTTAAGTCAATGGAACACTGTTAGCTTTCCCACCAAAGCAGTACCTATTTATCTACTTGCAATTTCTTGCTTTCAAACAGTGAGGTTGGCTGGAGCTGGGACAGATGAGGGGAGCTCACTCCATCGCACAGTACTCAGGTCTCAAACTGCTGACCTTCTGGCTGTCAAGCTCAGCATCTTAACCACTAATCCTTAATGGTAGGGCTAGCCCTGTTTGAAACTAATAAACAAACTACTGTGATTTTTCTATACTGCCATAAACAAATACATTCCTAAACATGACGCCCTTAGCATGCAAGAGGAATCCTGCGCCTCAGCTTCTACAGCATTAGCACAACAAACACATTCTTGCAGGTTTCTAGCATGCAGGTATGCTTATCATGGAGTCATTACTAGGTGCAGCTATGCACTGATTACACTTTGTGTGGTTTTGCCCACAGCTAACATATCACAACCTTAACCCCTTTCTCAAGGTCTATACAGCTATTTTGCTCATCTGGCACAACATGATTATGGAGTCAAACTTCCCAAGGTTGCAAAACATTGAGTTTCTCAGATACATCTTCCGAAAAAAGAAAAGGAAGAAAAAAGAAAAGGAAAAAGGTCTCATTGGGGATTTTGAAAGTGCCTCATGTCGCTACAGTATAAATATGGCCCATGCTATGTGATCTTGCCATGTTTCTTGGCTGATCACCTTTCCTTTTCCCATTTTCTTGTCATATCAGAGAATCAACACGAAACATAAGTGCTTCCCATAACTCTAGGGGTGGGTGGGGGTGGAACAGGCTTTACTTCTTTCCACAGAGTTTACTAATCCTAAGAACCAGCATTATTTTATAAGCCAAGCCTAAGGCACTAAATTGTTACTCTTAAGCATTAATATCAGGGAGAGACTCCAAAGAAGTACGCTAGGTACACCCAAAGGGAGTATTTACCTTAGAACAGCAGCCTCCTTCCCCAATGATTTGTCATCAACAGCTCTTAAACTCCATGAACCAACACTACCACATCAATTTCAAGCTCTGCACTGTGTTGAGAAGCTGGTTTTCCCAAAAGGTAAGCTGAAAGTCTCCTGGAGCTATTACTGTAGTATTTTGTGCCCCACAGAGTTAAGTACATAGTAGGATGAGATACTTGGCAACTGACAAATCTTGGTCACAAAAAGCATACTGTATAGCGATAATTTTTCTAGTCCTAAAAGCCGTTCCGTGTGTCTAGCCATGCCTGCCACATGACCACGGAAACGTCTGCAGAAGCAGACAACGCTGGCTCTTCGGCTTTGAAACAGAGATGAGCACTGAACCCTAGAGTCGGATACGACTGGCTTTCGAGCAAGGGAAACCTTTACCTTTACTAAAAGTCGTAGAAGGATTCCTTGATTATGTTATCCTCCCCCCCCAAGTTATTTACATAGAGGGAAAATTTATCTTTTCAAGGGTGGCGGCAGGTGGTGGTGGTGGTATGCACACATTACCAAACCAGAAACTGTCTACTATTCAATGCCATGATTCCTGTAAATATTAAGATTAAAACAACTCCAGTAAAAATGAGTCTTTATGTAGAAAATCATGACTTAAATCGAGCCTTACTGACTCGTGATTTAAATCACGATTTAAATCAGATCCACCCTGTTCCTCACATTACGTGCAAGCGACTGAACTCAAGGGAAATCTGATGCAAGCAAGGAGATTTAGGAAGGAATTTCCTGCGCTATATTTCCTCAACCAGATACTCACCTGTTCTATGACACAACATCACACCCAACACGTCTACAGCTCCACTCACTACAGCCTGCATGATTGTGGCGATTAAAAAGGACAGGGCATGTAGCTCACTGGCTCCGGCAAGGATGCTTTCGGGAAGACAGGTTTATGCCATATAAAATATAAGTCCTGAAATCAAACGGATGAGTGACTGCCTTTTGCAAATACTAGATGTCTCACCTAGTTCTCCCCCACTGAACCTACTCTTACACCTAAGGCAAAAATTGTCTTGCTAACTGCAAATAGTTACTAACAGAGTTCAACAAGTAACTGGCAGGTGACCCTAACCCTTGGAAGTTAACAATGGAATGCAAGTAAGTAAAAATATGATGACTATACCATACTGGTTAAGGGAATCAACATTTCTGAGCTTCTCCTTGTGTCATCCTCACTTGGAGAACCCTGAATAGGCTGAGGGTTGGAGTCCCTAAATGTGTGAATGTGGAGAGCGACAGGATCCAACTCATTTACTGTTCTCTCTCTTACTCACATGACAACACAGGTCTTTTATAAAAAGAAATATTTAAGTTTCACTTTCAACTTCTTTAGCTGCTCTCTAAACTACACATACGCCCCAAAACCACATTCAAACCAAACTGCATGCTCCCAGAGGAAGGAAATGGTAAAGCATTTCTGTATTTCCTCTACCTAGAAAGGGTCGCCGTACATCAAAATTGACTTGAGGGCATGCAGTTATAATCATCTTCGTACATAAAGGCAAAGGCCCCCCTTGCTCAAAAGCCAATTATATCCAACTCTAGGGTGAAGTGCTGATCTGGCCGATTATAGCTAAAGAGCCAGCGCTGTCTGCATCTGCAGATATTTCCATGGTCATGTGGCAGGTAGGACTAGATGCCAGAATGCACGGAATGCTACCCATTTGCCTGCTTCCAATTTCTTGGTTTTGAACTGCTAGGTTGGCAGGAGCTGGGACAGATGACAGGAGCTCAGCACTCAGGTCTCAAACTGCTGACCCGCCAACCTCCCAGTTGTCAAGCTCAGCGTCTTCACCACAAAGCCACCGCAGTCCGCTATTACTATCATACACAGTGACAGACAAAACACACATATACATCCATAAACACATGACACACACCTACAGAGACATACCTACACACACATTTTCTCTCTGTCTTTCTCACCCACCCTACCCCAATTTCTTGCCATGGGTAAACATTAGGGGGTCAGGGGAGAACCATACTTGTCACCACACACTCTTTGCACATTAAATGCAAATGAATGCACACACACCTCTTCTTGGAGACCCACATGCATAGCTCAGTGGTTTAAGTATCAGGCTGAGGTTGCAAGTTCGATTCTCCACTGGGCCTCTTTGACAGCTGCTGGGCTTGATCATCTATAGCAGGGTTCCTCAAACCTGGCTCTCCAGATGTTCATGGACTTCAATTCCCAGAAGCCCTGATCAGCAAGTGTGCTGACTTGGGCTTCTGGGAATTGAAGTCCCAGAACACCTGGGGGACTAGCCCGTCTCCTCTAGGCCAGTGATGGTGAACCTTGGCATGCCATGGTGTTCTGGGACTTCAATTCCCAGGGTTCACCATCACTGTGCTAGACTAGGAAGTCAGCAAACCTGGCTCTCCAGATGTTCCTGGACTTCAATTCCTAGAAGCACTGATCAGCAGGAATGCTGACTTGGGCTTCTGGGAATAGAAGTCCGAGAACACCTGGAGTGCCAAGGTTCTCCATCACGGGCCTAGACTGAGGTTGCGAGTTCGATTCCCGACTGGGCCTCTTTGGCAGCTGCAACCTGGCTCTCCAGATGTTCAGTAAAGTGTCCTGAACACCTGGAGAGCCAAGTTCGAGGGACCCTGAGCTAGAGGACCCCTTCCTTCCGTAACCTTGCAGTTCTAAGACTACCTAGGCGTCAATACAGAAATACTAACTAGACGGACCTTGGCCTTCTTACCTTGGCGCCGCGCACCGCCTCCCTCTCCCCCCAGAGGCTGAGCCAGATCCTGCGGCCCCCGTCGGGCTGCCCTGCGCCGCGTCGGCCTTCTTGGGGTCCCCACCCTCCTCCTCCTCCTCCTCCGCTCAGCGCCCCCAGGATGGCCAGGCGCACCCGGAAGAGGCGCTCGAGGGCGGCCCGGCTCCGCTCCAGCTGGGCGCCTTTCTCGGCCGGCGCGGTGAATTCGTCCAGCACGGCCTGGGGGGCCCGGCCACCTCCCGGGGCTTCCTCCTCCTCCTCCTCAACGGGCGGCGAAGAGGAGGAGGCCGAGAGGGGCTTGAAGGCCGCCGCCATGGTTACGGCCCTCGCGGTGGCGGGAGACCCCTCTGGCGGACGGAGGACGAGGCCCGAGCGCCGGCGGAGCGACCGGGGCGGCCCTCCCTGCCGCTTCCCATCGCTCCGGAGGCCCGACTGGGCAGGGCTGGGCAGAAAGAAAGTCAACACGGCAGCGGCCTGCTTCTCCGGCGCCGCCCTCTTCCCTCCCTCCAGCCCTCCTCCTCCTCCTCACACCCCCGGAAGCGCCCCTCTCGCGTCGCTAAGCAGCGGGTGACGACACTGCCAAGCGCCCTGCGCGACACACAAAGCAAGGGCCCCGCCCCCTCTCGCCCCGACCGCTCTGCGCCTGCGCTGCTCTGGCTAACCTCTTCGCCGCCATTTTGGCTAAGGGCCAATGGGGACGGAAGAGGCCCTCGAAGCCGTTGGCGACATGTTAGTTCAGGGAGTTTGAGCGGCTAGTTTAGCTCTTCCTCTCTTACAAGACAGCTACTGGAGAGAGGGATAAAAGCAAAGCAATCACACTTTATTATTATTATTATTATTATTATTATTATTATTATTATTATTATTATTATTATTATTATTATTATTATTATTATTATTATTATTATTAGTGGCTCAAGTCGCTAAGATGCTGACTGGGAAGCGGAAGGTCAGCAGTTCGATTCCCGAGTACTGCAGGACGGAAATGAGCTCCCGTCTTCATCCCAGCTCCTGCCAACCTAGCAGTTCGAAAGCAAGAAATTGCAAGTAGATAAATAGGGACCACTTCGGTGGGAAGGTAACAGCGTTCCGTGCGCTCCGGTGTCTAGTCATGCCTGCCACATGACCACGGAAACGTCTGCGGAAGCAGACAGCGCTGGCTCTTCGGCTTAGAAACAGATGAGCACTGCACCCTAGAGTCGGATACGACTGGCTTTCGAGCAAGGGAAACCTTTACCTTTACCTATTATTATTAATATTGTTGTTGTTGTTATTGTTGTTGTTGTTCTTGTTCTAGTAGTAGTAGTAGTAGTAGTAGTAGTAGTAGTAGTAGTAGTAGTAGAAGTAGTTTGGGACTGCAGTGGCTCAAGTGGCTAAGACACTGACTGGGAGGCGGAATGTCAACAGTTCGATTCCTTAGTACTTCTGCAGGACGGAATGAGCTTCCCCGTCATTATCCCAGCTCCTTCCAATCTAGTAGTTCGAAAGCAAGAAATTGCAAGGAGATAAATAGGGACCACTTTGGTGGGAAGGTAACAACGTTTCGTGCACTCTGGTGTCTAGTCATGCCTGCCACATGACCACGGAAACGTCTGCAGAAGCAGACAACGCTGGCTCTTCGGCTTTGAAACAGAGATGAGCACCAAACCCTAGAGTTGGATATGACTGGCTTTTGAGCAAGGGAAACCTTTACATTATTATTATTATTATTATTATTATTATTATTATTATTATTATTATTATTATTATTATTATTATTATTATTATTATTATTATTATTATTATTATTATTATTATTATTATTATTATTATTATTATTTCAACTTGTATGCTGCCCCACTCGCAATGCGACTGGGTGGCTGACAAATTACAGTTACAAAGTATCACATCAATACAATATTAAAAAATATATATATTTCAAGAACAATACATATTCCAAAAGCAATACACATTTCAAAGCAATACACGGGAAAAATAAAAAAAATAAATCGCAAAAACTCAGGCTTGTAAGTCCGGTAACAGTTCCTCCTTATATACTGCCCCATAGGGTTTAGTGCACTCTCTGGGCAGTTCACAAGTTAGCATTGTGATTTACATACATTTAATTCATTAAGATTAAGTTATTGCATATTAGCTACAAATAGCAGAGCTGTGGTGGCTCATTGCTTAAGAACAGGAGTTCTCAACCTTTTTAAGCCGGGGGCTGGGGGTCACGCTCCCTCAGACAGTTTTAGGGGTCAGACAGCCATTTTGCTCTTCCACCACATGGCACTTCCTGGTGTGGAGGCAGTGGGGAGGCCACGTAAGATGGTGTCGTGGGCCGCAGGTTGAGAACCCCTGGTTAAGAAGCTCACCTTCTTAGATGGAAGGCTGGCAAGTCGGCAGTTCGAGACCCAGCCTCATTTAACTGTTTTTAACATGTTTTTTAAATTGTCACTGTGAACCGCCCTGAGTCGGCTTTGGCCGAGTGGGCGGTATATAAATTTGACAACTAAATTAAATTAAATTTGGGCATTTACGGAGTGGAGTCTCGAGATGCTGACCTGCCGACCTTCTGGCTGTCAAGTTCAGCATCTTAGAGACCCCCGATTTGCCACCAAAACGGGTTACATCTTTGCCTCCAGCACAGTCATTTCAGCTTCCACCCCATTGCTAATCACTGCAGAAAGTTTCCACGTTTTATGAAGAAGATGGAGCCAAACGTTTTCTCCAATTACAGTCTCAGTGGTTGTAGGAGTCAGAGCGTTTTGCCATTTGGTTTGATGGATTGTGCGTCTGCTTTTGTTGTTGTTGTTCAGTCGCACAGTCGGTTCCGACCCTTTGCGACCCTATGGACCATTGTTCTCCAGGCACCTCTGTCCTCCACCATCCCCCTCAGCACTCCCAGTTCTGTGCCCATTGTGTCTACAATACCATCTAGCCATCTCATCTTTGGCCTCCCCCTTCTTCTTTTGCCCTCCACCTTTCCCAACATCAGGGCCTTCTCAAGTGAATCCTCCCTTCTCATTTGATGTCCAAAATACTTTAGCTTCGTCTTTACTATTAGCCCTTCCAATGAGCAGTCAGTGTTGATTTCTTCTAAGATTGACCTATTTGTTCTCCTCGCTGTCCAGGGTACTCTCAAAACTCTCCTCCAACACCACATTTCAAAGGCATCTATTCTTCTGCGTTCAGCTTTCCTAATTGTCCAGCTCTCACATCCGTACATTACCACTGGGAATACCATTGCTTTGACTATTCTAATTTTTGTTTGCAATGTGATGTCTCTGCTTTTCACTATGTTCCCCAGGTTTCTCATGGCTTGTCTCCCAAGAATCAGTCGCCTTTTTATTTCATGGCTGCAATCCCCATCTGCCGTAATCTTTGATCCCAGGAAAGTAAAATCTGTCACTGCTTCTACTTCTTCCCCATCTATTTTCCAGGAACTGATTGGGCCTGTTGCCATTACCTTGGTTTTCTTGATATTGAGCCTCAAACCAGCTTTTGCACTCTCCTCCTTCAGCCCAATCAAGAGGTTCTTTAGGTCTTCCTCACTTTCTGCCATTAGGGTGGTATCGTCTGCATATCTCAGATTGTTTATGTTTCTCCCAGCAATTTTAATCCCATATTGTGATTCCTCCATCCCTGCATTTCGCATTATGTGCTCTGTGTATAGATTAAATAAGCAGGGTGATAAAATGCAGCCTTGTCTTACTCCTTTTCCTATTCCAAACCACTCTGTCATTCCGTGTTCTGTCCTAACTGTTGCTTCTTGGTTCATGTACAGATTTCTCAGGAGGCATATGATGTGCTCTGGTATTCCCATCTCTTTAATTACTTGCCACATCTTGTTGTGGTCCACACAGTCAAATGCCTTAGTGTAATCAATGAAACAAAAGTAAACTTGTTTCTGGTATTCCTTTGTTTTCTCCATGATCCAACGTATGTTGGCAATGTGGTCTCTAGTCCCCCTGCCTCTTCTGAAACCGGCCTGCACCTCTGGTAGTTCTCTCTCCACATGTTGCTGAAGTCTGTCCTGTATTATCTTGAGCATCACCTTGCTGGCGTGTGGGATGAGTGCAATTGTTCGGTAATTTGAGCATTCTTTGGCGTTGCCCTTTTTTGGGATTGGGACGTATACTGATCTTTTCCAATCCTGTGGCCACTGTTTTGTTTTCCAGATTTGCTGGCATATTGAGTGCAGTAATTTGACGCCATCATCTTTTAGCGCTTTGAAAAATTCGACTGGGATACCATCATATCCACTAGCTTTGTTGTTTGCAGTGCTCTTTAGGGCCTTTATAACTTCGCTCTCCAGGATGTCTGGCTCGAGTTCAGTTTTTTCATCATTGTGGTTATCAGGAGTGTTGAGGTCCTTTTTGTAGAGTTCCTCTGTGTACTCTTTCCATCTTTTCTTTATCTCTTCTGCATCAGCTAGCTCTTTTCCGTCTTTGTCCCTTATCATGGTCATTTTTGCTTTGAATGTTCCCTTTATTTCCCCGATTTTTCTGAAGAGATCTCTAGTCCTGCCTCTTTTGTTGTTTTCCTCCATTTCTTTGCACTGTTCTTTTAGGTAGTTTTCCTTATCTCTCCTTGCTTTTCTTTGAAATTCTGTGTTCAGAAGATTGTATTTTTTCCTTTCTCTTTTGACTTTCGCCTTCCTTCTTTCCTCTGCTATTTTAAGAGCCTCATCAGACAACCATTTTGCTTTCTTACGCTTCTTTTCTTTTGGTATGGTTTTCTTTGCTGCTTCCTGCATGATGTCCTTTATCTCTGTCCATAATTCTTCTGGCACTCTGTCTATTGCGTCCAGGCCATTATATCTGTTCATCACCTCCACCGTGTATTCTTTAGGGATGCTGTCTAGGTGATATCTGTCTGGTCTTCTTGTTTTCCCTATTTTCTTTAGTCTTAACCTGAATTTTGCGATCAGTAGGTTGTGATCTGAGCCACAGTCTGCTCCAGGTCTTGTTTTTGCTGATTGTATGGAGGTTCTCCATCTTTGGCTGCAGAGTATGTAGTCAATTTGGTTTCGGTGTTGGCCATCTGGTGATGTCCATGTGTAAAGTCGCCTCTTGTGTTGCTGGAAGAGAGTGTTTGCTATGACCAGTGCATTCTCTTGGCAGAACTCTATCAATCTTTGCCCTGCTTCGTTCTGTGCTCCAAGACCGAACTTGCCTGTTATTCCCTCCACTTTTTGATTTCCTACTTTGGCATTCCAGTCTCCTAGAATAATTTGAACATCATTTCTTGGTGTCTGTTCTATGAGGTGTTCTAGGTCCTCATAGAACTGGTCCACTGTGGCTTCATCTGCACCAGTGGTTGGTGCGTATATTTGGATCACAGTGACATTGAAAGGTTTGCCTTGAATTCTGACTGACATCATTCTGTCATTTTTGAGGTTATATCCCATTACTGCTTTTCTTACTCTCTTATTGACAATTATGGCTACTCCATGCCTTCTAAGGTTTTCTTGTCCACAGTAGTAGATATGATGGTTTCCAGAGCTGAATTCACCCATCCCTGTCCATTTGAGCTCACTGATGCCCAAGATGTCAATGCTTATTCTTTCCATCTCATTTTTTACCACTTCCAGTTTACCTTGGTTCATTGATCTCACATTCCATGTCCCTATGCAGTATTGCTCCTTACAACATTGCATTCCTCCTCCCTCCTTCCTGTCCCTCCCCTTTCTCCCCTCTGAGGTGTTAAGCATCCTGTATCACCTAGCCTGCCCTTTTGTTTTGCCTTTTGTTTTGGTCAATAGGGTTCTCTTGGCAAGATTTATGGCGTGGTTGCCGGTGTCTGCGCCATTTTTCTCTCCTCATACATTTTATCACAGTTTTTAAAGTTTAAAAACATTTAAGACAACATATTATCATGCATATTATCACACTTTAAAGCACAGTCTCTATGTCAGTTGCTATATTAAGTCATTTTAAAGTCTTTATGTGAGTTACTATATTAAGTCATCAACATTTCTGCATATTTAACTACTTATCCTTTGTATGGGGCTCTGAGTCTCACCCCCTGGTTTAACTCCTTTGCCTTCTTCCCTTCTGCCAATTGGACCTCTCCTTCGGCGCTTGGTTGTTTTCAGGGCTTGGAAAAGGCTCTCGTCGGGGCGACTGGCTGGCCTCTCCCCGCCCGGCTGGTCTTCCTCCTCCCTTGCCGGCCCGGCTGGAGATGGTGGGGACCGGCTCGGAAGGGCTCGCGTTGGGGCGATTGGCTTTGGAGAGACATATTTTGCGTGTTTCATGGCAGTAAACTATAAAAACTTGCAGGTGGATTGGCATAAGCGTCCTTGGCAGTGAAAGATTCATGCAGCGAGACATCTCTGTTCCTGCATGTGCAAACTATCAATATTTTTTCCCCATATGATGATGAGTCACATGAAAAGCTGCCCTGGTTTGTGTGTCCCACAAAAACGCTTTGGTTTCCAAACAGAAAGAAGGAACAGAAGTGAGAGGAATGGCTTCCAGTAGGAGGAAGTGTTAAATTATGAATATTTAACAACAGACAACTTACAGTAAGTCTGTTTGTGAATCAGCTGTCGTTGAGGAACTCTCTCTACACCCAATGTTGAAATGTTGCACGCCACATTTCCTCAAATCTTAATTGCTGTGCTCCGATGAAATGGAAAGAGCGTTAACATAGTCGCAGAAATCCACAAAGCTTGTCAAAAGGGTTTGGTTGTAATAAGTGAAGACAAAGGAGACGTTGGACCATATCCATGGAGATATTGAAGGGTCTCGCGTACTAGTGGATGTTTTATACTTTTGAAGGACACAGCGTCTCACTTTCTCAATGGCGAACATGTGTTCCCACACTGTATTCTAAACTGCTTTTGAACTTCTGCTAAAAGCAACACAGTTTGTAGAGAAAGTCCAGGGAAGGACCTCTTTGAGAAAACAATAAAGTAATATGGGAAGATAGATTGGGATGTACAGGCAGGCAGAGGCAGTCAAAATGTCAAATTTCCTCCTATGAGGAAATGGAATGGGGGGGAGATTAAATAAACCAAAGTAAGCCTATGAAGAACATTCAGTAAATTCTTTGTTCTTTATTTCGGCTGTCTTGGGTAAAGGGAAAGGTTTCCCTTGCTCGAAAGCTAGTCGTATTCAACTCTAGGGTTCAGCGCTCATCTCTGTTTCAGAGCCGAAGAGCCAGTGCTGTCTGCTTCTGCAGATGTTTCCGGAGTCATGCGCACGGAACGCTGTTTACCTTCCCACCGAAGTGGTCCTTATTTATCTACTTGCAATTTCTTGCTTTCGAACTGCTAGGTTGGCAGGAGTCGGGACAAAGACGGGAGCTCATTTCGCCCTGCAGTACTCGGGAATCGAACTGCTGACCATCCGCCTCCCAGTCAGCGTCTTAGTCACTTGAGCTAAGACTCCATAAAATGGCCACAGTGGCTTAGTGGTTAAGACACTGAACTTGTCGACCAGAAGGCCAGCAGTTTGAGACCCAAGTGCTGTGCGATGGAGTGAGCTTCCATCATCTGCCCCAGCTCCTGCCAACCTAAAGCAAGAAATTGCAAGTAGATAAACAGGTACTTCGGTGGGAAAGGTAACAGCATTCCATGCTCTCCAGTGTCTAGTCATGCTTGACACATGACCATGGAAATGTCTGCAGATGCAAACAAGACAGGCTCTTTGGCTGTAAACAGGGATGAACCTCACACCCTAGAGTTGGACAGGACTAGCTTCAGATCAAAGGGAGACCTTTACTGTACGTGTGTTTTCATGTCAGAGATTACTCTGGGTTGAAAGGATTTTTAGGGGACGCCCGGATGAGGCTCCAGACCTTTACTAACACTACACACAGTAAGGCTCTTGAGTGAGGAATGCAAGATTCTTTGCCTCCAACCCAATAGTGAGATGAGCAGCAGTCCCCGCCCAAGAAAGACGCCATAATTTGGGCAAACGCCTGTGCGCAAAACTCGCAAGTGCCCGATGAGAGGCGAAGGCCACCCAGAGAACAAGTACAGAAAGGGCTGGTTGATTCCTGAACATTCATGAAACCAAAGAGTGATTGACATAGGTTTGTAACAACACACAACATTCAAATCCTCAAAGAACATTCTTGATAAATGTGATTCATGTCAGTATTAGCAGAGATGGAACTGCTCGCCACTGCAGATGTTCTAGCTTTGGTGTAGCAGGTCGCATGCTGTCCAAGGCAGAGACGATACCTTCATTTGCATGGAGAAATTGAATAAGACATAAGAACATAAGAACAGTCTTGCTGGAACAGGCCACAGCCCATCCAGTTGAGCATTTGGTCTCACACAGTGGCTCACCATGTGCTTCAGGGTATTATTCCCAAGCAGATGCCTTCACCTGCTTAGGATTCCCTGGAAATGGCATTTATTGAGAGATATCCTGCCTATCTCTCCAACCCGGAGGTTGTCCTTAGGTATCCATAATTCTAGCCATGGATACCCTTGTCCTCCATGAACTTGTCTAATCCTTTCTTAAAGCTGTCAAGACTGACAGCTGTCACTACGTCTTCTGGCAGGGAGTTCCATAGACCAGGGATCCTCTGGGTGAAAAAGTACCTTCTCCTATTTGTTTGAGAACTAGTACCCAAAAGTTTCATGGAGTGCCCCCTAGTTCTAGTGTTGTGCGATAGGGAAAACAGTTTTTCCTTATCTACTTTGTCCACACCGTGCATGATTTTATAAACTTCAATCAGACGCCGTCGTTCAAGAGTGAAGAGGCGCAACCGTTGCAGCCTCAGATGGTAAGGAAGGTGTTCCAGTCCCCTCATCATTCTGGTTGCCCTCCTCTGCACTTTTCCCAGCTCAGACAGGTAAAGGTAAAGGTTTCTCTTGCTCGAAAGCCAGCCGTAAACGACTTTAGGGTTCAGCACTCATCTCTGTTTCAAAGCCGAAGAGCCAGCGCTGTGGAACGTTGTTACCTTCCCACCGAAGTGGTCCCTATTTATCTACTTGCAATTTCTTCCTTTCGAACTGCTAGGTTGGCAGGAGCTTGGGCCAAAGACAGGAGCGCATTCCGTCCTGCTGTACTCGGGAATCGAACTGCCGACCTTCCGCCTCCCAGTCAGCGTCTTAGCCACTTGAGCCAAGGTCTCTGGAAAACACCAAGGTGTTCTTGTAGGTATGTTACGTCTTTTATTTCTCAAGATGCATCTGATGGATCTGGCATAAGCACCAGTAGGGGTCATCCTTTCCCTGCCGCGAAACCTTTTCCCTGTCTATTATGCCTGGGACTGGAATTACCTTTTTGTTTATGGCATTAATTCTGAGGTTAAGGTTGGCCTGCAGTGAGCAATAATAAGTTTAACCTTTGACTGGATACAATAAAAGGTAATTTTTCATTTCTCGACTCTTCTGTAAGCGCGTTGCTACCTTCAGCTCCACTTAAGAGAAAGGGACTCTGGCATGTGTAAATTTGGAAGCAAACTGGGGGCTTCTGAATGAATTAAATCCCCCGCACAACACCTCTATGACTTGTCCAAAAGATACACATAACAACAAATAAATATTTTCAGCTTGCCAAACAAATTATTTTTGCCGCAAAAATTGAACGACGGACTAATCTACCATTATTATCATTTAAAAAAAACAAAACATGTTGATTTGTCTTAAAATCCTGCATCTCAGGCTATCTAGAAAACAGGATTTACATGTCACAATCACTATTGATCAGAAAATCACCCCTCCTTTTTTGGCCAAGGACCAGAAAAGTAAAGGGCAAACACAGATTACCCCCCCCCCATCCCCCTAACGTTTCAACCTTTTGTTTGTAAATCAAATAAAACAAGAGTACAGTGGTTAAGACACAGAACTTGAAGACTGGAAGGTTGGAGTTCGATACCTGGGTACTGCATGATGGAGTGAGCGCCTGTCCCAGCTCCTACTAACCTAGCAGTTCGAAAGCAAGACATTGCAAGTAGATAAATAGGTACTACTTTTGGTGGGAAGGTAAACGGTGTTCCGTGCACTCCAGCATCTAGGCATCTAGAAACGTCTGCAGACGCAGAGAGCGCTGGCTCTTTGGCTATAAACAGGGATGAGCACTGAATCCTAGAGTTGGATACGACTGGCTTTCGAGCAAGGGTGACCTTTACCTTACAGGAGTCATTCCTAGTGAGAAGACCTGGACATTTGCTGGTCATTGTTCCCTGCTGGCTGGGGAGGCGGGTGGCTGTAGTCCAGCTGGTGATGTACTGGTATAGTCTGAAAGGCAGGCAGCTCATCACAACATTTGTCATAGATGTCCAACCAAGGCTGGATTAAGCGACTCTGAAGTTCTCAAGCCTTTTTGCTAAGCAAATGGAGTGTTTGGAAGACAATCTCAGGGCCGCCATCAGGGTGGGGGGGACCATCAGGACTCCTGTCCCGGGCCTGGAGATGACGGAGGTCCACCACCGCCGGGAAATCACTGATGTGTGCATGCGCAAACAAACCATGCATGCGCAGAAAACCACAGGGGCGTGGCGCCGCCGGGAAACCACTGGTGTCCGCATGCACAAACAAACCACTCATGCGCAGGAAACCTCAGGGGCATGGCCAAAATGTGTGTGTGTGGGCCCTGTATACCGGGTCTGGAAATTTCTGATGCCGGCCCTGGACAACCTGTCTACACTGAAAGTCACAGGTAATCCTCCTCTTCCTCATATTATATATGCACCCTTTTGGCACACAAAGTCCTCATCGGCCCCAGGCAAAGTATTGATGAGGCTGCTGCCCTCCATCAAGATAGATTTAATCCACTTGGGGACCATCACCCTTCCCTGTTGGCTTTGCCACCCAAGGCCGTTAATTCTCAGGGTGGTCAGGTTAGTTAACTGCTGCCAGACAATCTCCAGTGAGTTGCTGGCAGTAGGGTCTACTCTATTACCATAGCAGGATAATAATAATAATAATAATTTCATGTCCGAAATTATTCTGGGCTGAAAGGATTTTTGCTGGAGAAACTCTGCTCACAGGATGCCTGAATGAGGCTCCTTTCATGTCCCCAAGAGCTGGGGTCAGAGACAGATGCTCAATCCATCATGAAGTACCCGGGTCTTGAACTGCTGACTTACTGTCCTTCCAGCTAATGAGGTGAGCTTCTTAACCAATGAGCCACTGCAGCCAGGATAACCTGGCCAGATTTACAGAATATATATGGCCTTGGGTGGCGAAGTCCACAGGGAAGGGGGATGGTTCCCAAATGGATTTAATTTCACTTGATAGATAGATAGATAGATAGATAGATAGATAGATAGATAGATAGATAGATAGATAGATAGATAGATAGATAGATAGATAGATAGATAGATAGATAGATAGATATTTTGTAAAGAGTGAGCAATCCCTTCCCTCCATGTTTTGCCAGAAACTCAGTCCTTTCCGTTTTCAGCTGTCAATATAGATGAAAGCAATATAGCGATGCTGTTGATAAATTATTCAGAGGTTCACACCTAAAAACAAAAGCAGCTTTCGCTCATCCATGCATGTTTTCCCCCCTCTTTAAAAGCTGACATTTTAAGTTTATACGGAGCCTAATATCACCTTCATACACTCCACGAAGAAGGTGGCATCTGAGGATGAATTATTAATTCGAAGCAATTACGTTTTCCTCGGAGAGGTTGGAATTGCCAGGTAGTTTAATAGGCAGGGCGTGTATGTCTGTGCGCGCAAGGCATTTTGCTGCCTGAAGCAGAGCTGGGAATGCTGTTCCTCCCCCTGGCACCAAGTCAAGTACAGGTATATGGTGCCCAAACGCATTGCGTTCTTTTGTTACAAAAGCCCAAGCTGTCTATCCACATCCCTGGGATTGTACACATGCAAGAAGGAGTAGTAGTAGTAGCAGCAGCAGCAGCAGCAGCAGCAATAGTAGTAGTAGTAGTAGTAGAAGAAGAAGAAGAAGAAGAAGAAGAAGAAGAAGAAGGTAGCAGATGATGGCCCTGGGTGAGAAGGAATGATGGAACATGTATTCCAACAGAGGTAGCATGCACTGTGCATGTAGGGGAAGACTGGTGTAGAGAGAGAGTAGGATAGCTGGATAGCTCCCTGGTTTAGTTGTCTGGCTGTACAACCAGAGGTTGGAAGTTCGATTCCATACTGTACCTTCTGGGAGAAGAGGCAGCCTGGTAGCTTTGGGCAAGCTGCACAATCCCAAGAGCTCTCCCAAGAAGAAGGGAAGGGTACATCACCTCTGTGTATTTTATACCCAGAACACCTCTCACCCCCAAGAGTTGAAATTAGTCAAGTGGACTTGAGGGCATGTACTTAGCCAGGAATTCATTGCCTCTTTTGTTCCAGGCTAATTAGGAAGAAAACAAAATATAAAGAGAGCCATAAACCTTTCAAGAGACAGGGGTTAGAGAAGCCTCCTCCTCCTCCTCCTCTTCCTCCTCTTGCAATATCAACCCCTTTCTTCCTCCTCCTCCTCCTCTTGCAATAACACCCCCTTTCAATGATATTTCCTCACCCCCATAAGGACCTTCAGCCCCCCCCCCATTCCTTTTGACAGACCGCAGTGCTGAAGCCCCTTTGCTTTTGTGGAGGCCCCGCCAAAGATAATGCTGCTGCTAAAGCCGTGCCATATCCTCCGCCCGCCCAGCCAGACAGAGCCACCTGACACTTTGCTTAATTATGCCGCCATCAGCAGACTTTTACGTTTTAATTAGGCCAGCAGCCCAGGATGGCCGCCTCTTGCTTTGCACATGCTATTTTCTGGGCAGAAAGGTCGCCCGTATTAATTGGCTGCTCGGAAATGTGGAGCAAGACACACCTACGGAGGTACTTCACCTCCTTCTTAACATGCTCTTTGACTTTGGGATTTCTTTTTTTTTTAAGGTACAGGTAATTAGCGCAAATCATTTAGAAGCCGTACCGCGACCCGCAGCCCCCACAGTGTGCTATATGCATTGGTCTTTCATTAACAGAACTGAAGTGCCTCAGTTATGGAATGACAGACAGTTTGCAGTTTGCCTGCATTTGTTACCTCTCCTCTTCAGTCTGCTAAACTGTAGGGTTTGGCCTTGACTGCTCCATGCTCGTTGTTTCCATCTTTCATATTCAGGAGGAGACGGCATTTGCTTCTGTGCAAGACAAAGGGCGGGATCCCGTTCTAGTCCCCACTTGGTTAGACCCGCTGAAATAGATGGGGCATGTTGTTCCTATGACCCATAAGTCCCATTGGCTGGAATCTTATCAGGGTTCACACAAAGTCTGCTTAACCACCCAAGCAGGGCCGTAGCCAGGATTCTAGTTTGGGGGTGGGGGTAGGGTTGCCATACATCACGGAAAACCGGGATTGTCCCGGATTGAAGGTCAGAAAAATTGTTTAGTAAAAATCATGTTAAAGTCCCGGATTTTTAAAACTTGCTGGTTGTGTATTATAATACACCATTGAAATAAATTCGAACTCTTGTCACCAAACAAGCAATTTCCTGCCACATCGGAGTTGGAGTATAACTGGAGACAAATCTTAACGTCCTCGCCTCGCACCACCGCCTGATAAGTGTGACCAGTGTGTTTCCTGGAACTGAGGACGCTAAAAGTTGACCGCGACATGACTTCTCAGAAGTACAACAGATCATCTTTCAGTAAGAATTAACTGTTGTAAATAAATTCATTTATATATTGATATATTTAATGTGAAAGTGGTCTATACCTATCATTATATTATGTTTGTTTTGAAAAAAGGCAATTTTGTAGATAACCTACCCATTTTTGTCAAGTATACTTCTATCCTGACAGAGCCAGCGCGGTCTGCTTCTACGTTTCCGTGGTCATGTGGCCAGGCATAACTAGACACCAGAGTGCACGGAGCGCTGTTTACCTTCCCACCGAAGTGGTCCCTATTTATCTACTTGCAGTTTCTTGCTTTTGAACTGCTAGGTTGGCAAGCGGTGATTCATGGTATCAAGCAGTTCCATTGGCAAATAATGAAATTTGCCATGTGATCCTATGGCAGAAATGGTGAACCTTTTAGAGACTGAGTGCCCATACTGCAACCCAAAAAACACTTATTTATAGCAAAGTGCCAACACTGCAACAGGGGACGAAGGAAACGCTCCCATTGGGCTGCTGGGCAGAGGGGCGGGGCGAACTCTGTCCTGGGGGAAGGAAGGAAGTGCTCCCATTGGGTAGCTGGGCAGAGGGCCGGGGTGATCTCTGTGCTGATCATACCTGTCAAGTTTTGGATTTGGAAATAAGGGAAATACGGGATACTTGACAGCTATGCTTATCCTGTGCTGCCCTCCAATGGTGGCAATAGGGCATTGCAGTCTAATTAATAAGGGATAACGGCGGGAAAGAGGGTAGAATAAGGGGTTTTCCTGGCCAATAAGGGATACTTGACAGCTATGGTACTGATGGAGAAAGGAAGTGCTCCCATTGGGCTGCTGGACAGAGGGGTGGCATGAACTCTGTGCTGGGGTGAATGCACAGGTGCCCACAGAGACGGCTCAGAGTGCCACCTGTGTAATTTGTGCCATAGGTTCACCACCACTGTTCTATGGTAGATCTTGTCTTTCTAATCCAGACATATGACTTTTTAAAATGCTGACCATTAATAAGTATCTGAGACTCTCTCTCTTTCTTTTTTTGGTTATGTCAGCACTACAATGAGCTGTGTTTATTTTGCACTTAAAGATGCTCCATGATTAATTCATGGAATGAAACCTCAAAGCCTACACCAAGGGTCCCCCTCTCCCCGTTTAATGAAAACCTATCTTTCGGAGCTTGCGTGTTGCTTTTAAACATTTTGCATCAAAGTGATCTGTCTTGTTTAAAGAAAGAAAAGGGAAGGAAAAAAAGAATTAGACGGCTCCTTCCTCCAGGATCTGGATAGCATTTTGACAAGTAAACAAGTTAATTTGCATCTATCCAGCCAACTAGAGAAGGATTTATTTATTTTTTATTTTCTGCTCCTTGATTATTTCAAAGACAACTGTCCAAGTTTATTTGAACTCTCTTTCCTGGTTATAGAGGCAAAAATTCTCCCTCCCTGCCCCTACCCAATTGTTTCATTTGATGAACAAGGGCTCCATTGGGGCCCTTTGTTTGGCTTTTGTCTTTCCCATCTTGACCTTAGGAAGAGATGGAAATGTTTGTCCAGGTAGTTGAGGAATGACTCTTCCATAAGGCTAAAATATAATGTTGATGCCATGCTGGGGTTTGGACAGAAAGGTAAAGGTCACCCTTCTGGTCATCAAGTCCAGCGTCTTAACCATGAAGCCATCCACCTATGGCAGGGATGGGAAACCTTGGCACTCCAGGTGTCCTTGGACTTCAATTTCCAGAAGCCCAAATCTCTGTGAATAGGGGACATTTTGACAAAACAAAATAGGTATGTGAAGAACATTTAGGGGATACAAGCACGCTGTGGCCACACTGTGTTGTTGTGGACTTTACATCCAGAACCAAAACTAAACCCAAGAGTGATCTCCATTAAAATTGGGGAGGTTGAATGGAGAAACAAATGGAAAAAGAGGATCATGAGAACAATGTCTGTAAGAATTAAAGAACATAATTTTAAAATGGTGTGGCAATGGTACTTGACACCACTAAGGCTTTATCAGATGGATAATAAAAGAGATAAGTTATGTTGGAGATGTAAAGAAACAGATGGAACATATGAACACATGTGGTGGAGTTGTAAAAAAAATAAGGGATTTTTGGGGAAGAATAGAAGGGGGGTTTGGTGAAATATTGGGTAAAAAGGTCAAGTTGGTGTCAGGTACCATTCTTTTAACAAATGTGGAAGGTTTGGGTTTGAATAAGGAGGAAAAAGAATTATTGGAAATTGTATTGACCACAGGTAGACAATGTATAGTTAGAAATTGGAAAAATGATGTAGATATACAGATTGGAGAATGGTGGTACAAGGAAGTGTGGAGCCTAGCATTGAATGACAAATTGACATGGGAGATTAAAGTGAAACGAGATAATTTAAAAGAGAATAGGTTTTGGAATATATGGAAACCGTTTGTGGATCATTCTCTTATGGTAAATGACAGTTCAGGACCTGCACCATCGCAAAGAGGTTTTTGGAGTTGAAATAGCAACTAAACTCTCCGGGCGTTGTATATATTCACAGGGTGATTTGTAATTATTAAAAAATTATTATAGAGGTAGCTTAGAAAACTTTTATTGTTTGATTGAATAATATTTTACATTGTGGTATCTAATATTGTGGTTAAATGGTAAACAATCGGTATAAGTACTGTTATGTGCTAGCCTCTATGAATGTGAGTTAATATTGTATTGAGGTTATCTTTGAGGTATTACTGTATTGTAATGTTATTGTTTTCTTTTTTTTCCTGTATGTCTGTTTTAAAAAAATTAATAAAAATCAATTTAAAAAAAACAGTGTAGGTCAGTGGTAGCAAACCTATGGGACACATGCCAGAGGTGGCACTCACAGCCCAATCTGTGGGCACATGCACCGTCACCCCAGCACAGAGTTTTCCCCGCCCCTTTGCCCAGGAGCCCAATGGGAACGCTTCCTCCCTCCCCCAGCACAGAGTTCACCCCACCCCTTTGCCCCACAGCCCAATGGGAGCACTTCCTCCATCCCCCAGCATAGAGTTTACCCCACCCCTCTGACCAGCAGCCCAATGGGAGCGCTTCCTCCCTCCCCCAGCACAGCGTTCGTCCAGCCCCTCTGTTTGGGCACTCGGTCTCTAAAAGGTTTGCCATCATTGATGTAGGTTCTCTCTGAGTTGATGTGGCTAAGCTTCTTCCGTTAGTCTCTTCGCATGAATATCGTCCTTCCTGTGTTACCATCAGTATACACTGCCCCCATTTGCATGACAGATTGATGCCAAATATATTTGGAAGTCAGAGCCACCGTCCACTTGAAATGTTAGTGGCTGCATTAGAATTTTTATGGCCTTGCATTTTAATTGCGCTGCATCAGCAGAGCTGGTGAAATATTTTGGGTTATGGACAAGGAAGATGCTTTTCTTTCCCATGGCTAGTTAGCAGCATAACAAGTATTGCGTTCTGTGCGGCTCTTTGCATGTCTGCAAAACTGGATGCCATGTCCAACTTTCAAACTGGTAAATTCAGTACGTGGACCAAACATAAGAAGCATTGTGTTTAGGCCTGTTTAAGTAGTTTGAGCTACCATATGGATGGTTCCAGGCTTCCTTGCCAAGTACTTTATGCGGAACTTAGCTCCGGTACAAGACCTCGCGGAGCTCCTTTGAAGCGCTATAACACGGATTCTCAACCTGTGGTCCATGGGCCATATGTGGCCTGTGACACCACTTCATGTGACCCCCCATCGCCTCCAAAACACCAGGAAGAGCCATGTGGTGGAAGAAGGGCAAAATGGCTGTCCGGACCCCAAAGCTGTCTGAGGGAGCGTGACCGGACCCCTGGCTTAAAAAGGTTGAGAACTGCGCTATAAGCACCAGCTGAAACAAACCATGAAGGTGTCAGGTATAAACTCACAAACTTGGGAGACAACGTCCGGAGACCGCCCACTTTGGCCCAAACCATCTCTGCTGCTAGCCATCACTTTGAAGGACAACGCCACAGACACAAAGAGGTTAAGGGACAAGCACGGAAGCTTCGTCAAACCCAACCACGTCCTCCACTATCTATTCAGTGTACCATGTGTTGTCGCATGTTCCATGCCAGGATCGGTTTTGTGGAGTCACCAGAGACACATCCACCAGCCGAGAAAATGACCTCCAGGAAAAATGTGTACTCGGATACAAGTAGAAGCCAACAACAATTTAGTTTGTGTATGATTCTGTTATGTTGTAACATCGGATGTTGTTGAGCAGAGTAGTACCTGCACGAATTGGGGTGGTGAAAGAATGGATGAATGATTTAAAATTCCAAGGGGTCCTGCAGTTTTATGCTCATGACATGTGGTACGATTGCTCAAGATCATTTCTTGAGCTTTATTGCTAAGGGAAAAAATAATTGAGGCCAGGTCTTCCCAACACAAAAGCCATCGCTATACTCTAGGATTCTCAACCTTTTAAAGCCGGGGGCCAGGTCACACTCCCTCAGACAGCTTCAGGGGCCGGAAGGCCATTTTGCCCTTCTTCCTCAACACGGCACTTCCTGGTGTGGTGGAGGCGGTGGGGAGCCACATGAAATGGTGCCGCAGGCCACATCTGGGCCACAGGTTGAGAATCCCTGCTTTACTCATTAGATTACACTGCCTGCATTTGCACAAAGGAGAAAACTCGTGCATATGGTTATTTAGAAAAATGAGGGCTAATTTGATCTGCAAGGTTCTGTGGGGATTTTTTTTTAATTGGATCATTGAGGAAATGTTTTTGAGATGAAACCAATTTAGCTTTTTAGTATCTCCCTCCCGAGGTAGCTCATCGCCACAACGGTAAAGGAAAGGCTGGATGGATCTTCGCTCTTGTGTGCGGCAATATTTCCATGAAACAAAGAGGCCATAAAAGGAAACTGACATTTTTTTCCTGGAGTGATAATTGTAGGAACAATCAAGGGTCAGAGAAAGCTAGAGTCGTCTTTAGCTAAATCACCAATTAGGAATGCTTGATTTAGCTACTGTACTTATAAAACTTGTTAGAGAGAAAAGAAGAGCAGAGAAATTCTCTCTTTGTCAACACATATGCCTCTTTAGACTTAATATTGCAACTGGATTAGTTTTTTTTAATTCTTCCTGGAAGGAAATCTGGTTTGTTTTGTCCTAGACCTTGCCTTGGATACCTTGGAGTGATTATTCATTGAGGAGTCGGCGCATTGGTAGACATCTCCACAACGACATTCCGCACATGCAAATGGACTTGAGAAATCAAGTCTGTTTGCATGCTTATTTTTTTAGCCATTAGGACAGGGGCTGGCAATCTTTGTCCCATGGACTGAATCCGGCCCATGGTGCCAAATCATCAGGCCCCCACCTCGCTCCAACTGCGGCCGCCGCTGCCGGAAACAGCTGCGGATGCATTTACGGCGGTTGTGGATGTGTATCAATGGCTATAATTATGGATACCTAAGGACAACCTCCGGGTTGGAGAGATAGGCAGGATATCTCTCAATGCCATTTATTTCCAGGGAATCCTAAGCAGGTGAAGGCATCTGCTTGGGAATAATACCCTGAAGCACATGGTGAGCCACTGTGTGAGACAGAACACTGGACTGGATGGGCTCATGTGGCCTCTTCCAGCAAGGCTGTTCTTATGTTCTCATGTTTACAGCTGTTGTAAATGTGTTTATGACAGCCGTGGATGCATTTACTGCAGCGTTTATTGCTGGGGGACCACCAGTCCAACTCCCTCAACTGTCTGAGGGAGCGTGACCCAGTCCCCAGCTTAAAAAGTGACCCCTGCATTAGGAGATCACGTCACCCACTGGCTAGGTAGACCACAACGTGTGCCCTCCACTTTTACCCTGCCCAAGGGATCCAACGGAGGACGCTTTGGTGAATTTTAGTCCCAGCCTAACATCATTGACAAGAGATGGGCAACACTGCCTAGTTAGACTGCTGAAGCCCCCGTGGCCCGACAAGGCTCTCACCTAGCGGTTCAGAGCTTAGACCAGTTTAATATAAGGAGAACCTCCTTAAATGATCCTAAACAGGAACTTTACTGGTATCAGTGTCTCCCCACCATGATGGGAGTTGAAAGCTGACAAATTTAGGAAGGGTCAGAGATGTTCATTCTTGTAGTAGCTTAAATTTTCTACCACAGGGTCAGTACCATGGACAGCTCTATGGATATGCTCTTTTCAGAGATCTTTGGCTCATTTGCAGGATCATGGCTAATAATCCTGCATCTTGGGTGTAAAGCTAGCACTAGCCTGGAGCATCAGCTCAATGTCTATTTCCTAACCAGAAGACGTCTTCTGGGGCTTCGAGATTCTCAAGTTTTATGTTTTCTTGAGGTCTAGGACCTTTTTCTCTCCTGGTGTTGGCTTCTTTTGGGCCACGCCTGAAGTCCTGACCATGGGTGGTCACAGATGGTGTCCTTTGGAGCTGGTGGGGCAGCAGGTATGCAATCGGTGGTGGGTGGAGATGGAGGTGATAGCCAGAGCCAGGGCAAAAGTGGGCATTCATACACACAGGTGTGTAGCTACACACTCAGAACCCCGTTGAAGGAGGATCATAAAAGAGGACATGCCTGATGGACTAGAACGCTGAACAAGAGCATTCCATGTTGCAGTATTTTGCTGCAGATTCTACTTTTTTGACCTAACAAAATTTCCATTCTTGTCCATCCTTTCTTCTGTGTGCCACAAAGGTCATGTCTCCAGAAACAGGAGGACCTACTCCAGTGATGGTGAACCCTTTTAAGACCATGTGCCCAACCTCAACAGGCTGATGTCCATGCTGCAGAGGGGTGGGGCAGATTCTGTGCTGGGCAAAGCACACTCCCATTGGACTGCTGGGCAGAGGGGTGGGGTGAGCTCTGTGCTGGGGCGTATGCCCACAGAAAGGGCTCTGAGTGCCCCTTCTGGCACACGTGCCATAGGTTCGCCACCACTGCCCAACTTATTTCCCAGTCTGCAAAATGGGAATAAACACCAAATATTCCCACCAATGGATGAATGAGCAAGACATTCCTCAAGATGCTTTAGAACTGAATTACATGAAGCATGGTGAAGGAAAATTAATGAAGGGGGTGGGAAGACAAAAAGACCTTCACTGATGGCCTTGCAGACTTATAATGGCTGAATTTACATGTTTCATTTCAAGAGAGAGGGGCTTAATATCGCAAAGCCGATTGGGTGAAAAAGGCCTTGAAAATGGTGTCCTTCTCAATTTTTATGTGAGAAAGATGCCTCCTATTATACCACTTGCCTTGACATGATTTTCTATCAGCTGCTGTGGGGGTCATTTATATAGCAATAAAATTTTGGGGTTGTTGGTGACGAGAGGGCCAGTGAAAGACCTTTGAGCAAAATGGAATGCATTGTTCGACAACCATTGCATTGAGAGTCTCCGCGTTGTGTCTTGAAAATGTAAATTCCACAGCCCGTTTATTCATCCCTGTGCCACAATTTACTATTGTTGTTGGAGGGAGGGAGTTCTTTGTCCTATATGTAAAAGGCAAATATATATTTAAAAAATTGCAGAAAACAAAGCCTACCCTTTCACTTTCAACCCATGAAAAATGCAGCAATGATGTAAAAAAATGGCAGTTTAAAGGACAATGGACACATACACATATGCACACACACACTCATGGACACACACACAGAGACAAATACACATGGATATAGTTCAAAGAAGGGAGGAAAAACACGATTAACTAACATGTGGTCTGTAAAACTCGTTTTTAGTGTCTCAAGCAGTAAGACGCACAGTTAGTTATACGTTGGCCGTTTGGCTGATTTGAATGGTTAATTCAATTTTGATCTCTTTTCCTCCAAAGACTGACTTATTAAAATACCATGTTCCTTCCAGCACAGCTGCCCTGTAGCATAATACAGCTCCTCTGCTAACAGCAGGAGCTTCACTTCTATGAAGAGACAGCGAAGCTTTGCTGACTTCCCCCTGAAGCCCTGTATGTGGAAGACTCTGCGTGCATTTTGTGTGCGCGTAAAAGTGCTATGCAAAAGCAACAACAACCACACACCCTTTAAAGTGTCTGAACGCTGTCATGTCCAAAGTTTGGATGAAGTACACAAATCTGGTTTAACATGAGAAATTCAGCCCTGGATTCAGATCTCACTACAGTATGAACCTTAAGTTTTCCAGGTAGCCTAAAACAAGCTCCTCTCTCCCAATGTGCATCCACATGTGTTAGGTAAAGCTGAAAGTTGCCCTTGCTCGGACGCCAGCCGTATCACACTCGCCGATAACTTGGGACCATGGCAAGGAGGCAGGGTTGGTTCAGCAAGCTGCCCCTTTTCGAATTGGCACGCACATTCCCTACTGCAGCATTCATGCAGAAGAGGAGCCATTGAGCCCCTATGTGTATCTTATGAAATGTAAACTGAGTCACCCCAGGGTAAGGAAGGCGGTATATAAATAATAAAATAAATAAAATAAATTTACGGAAGCTTCTCACTACCTGTCCAGAAGCCCCGGGGTGGATTTCTCTCAACCAGGGAATATGCGGTTTTAGATTGGTAGCATGGAGACAGAGAGCTGGATAATAATTGTATTGCCTGATAAACTGAATTCCACTCCTTCCAATATAGCAGCAAAGTTTTATTTAGCAAAGTATCTGAAAAAGACAAAGTACAGAAAACATAGAAATACAAAGTTAATCAGAGGATCGCTCTGGCATAGCCATTGGCAAGGCTAGCTCCTTAGATATTTAGTCTCCTCTCAGAGATTAGGGGCAAAGTCCTAATGAAACTCTTGGTCTCTAGGAGCCCGATTTGAGTGTCTCGATGCAGCTCCTTAAATAGGGAAGTTCTCCACCTTGGAGGTTTGGTCTAGATAAGAGAAACCTATAAAAGAGAGCCACACCTATATCGGATAACAGTTTCCAATCAGATTTATTCTCCCATTAGATAAGGATATCCAAACAGAAAGACCTGATCCTACCCCTCCTGTCAGGTAGAGGTGGATTGTTGCATGATTGGCTAGGGATTTGGGGACTCTCCAAGTACTCCTTGCCCCTACTTTTGCATTGTCCTTGACTTCAAGGGGCCTAAGATGGAGTCAGAAAGTAAAATGGATGCAGTTTGGTTCATCCAGATCATAACAAGTCGTATCCGACTCTCAGTGCTCATCTCTGTGTCTCAGTGCTCTAACTGTGTCTGCGGACCTCAGGACAATCGTCTTGGCTGACCCCCATGATGATAGCCAATATTCAGAATCAGATATGGCACCTGAAGAATAAGCTCCTGAGTATTGAATACATATTGGAAACACAGTGCACACATTTTTCAAACAAGAAACAAAACCAACCAACCAAAAGCAAAAATCTTGTGGCACTGAAAGACTTGAAGACTTTGTACTTATTCGCGATTAGTCGAATCAATACTTTGGCCTGTCTTGGTAGGTATTTCACAATCAGAGATGTTCCAGATAAGATAGATCATTATGATCTGTCCAAGCAGACCTGTCAAGTATCCCGGATTGGCCGGGATTTCCTGTATTTCCGCGCCGATTTTCTCCATTTCCCGGCCGGAGCTGCCGCTACCCCATAATTTGGCAGCGGGGGGAAAGGAGTTACTGTGCATCCCTTCTGTGCATCCCTTTCTGCGCATGCGTAGAAGCCTTCTACACATGCGTAGAAGGCTTCTGTGCAGAAGGGGATGCATAGAAGCCTTCTACGCATGTGTAGAAGTGACATGTGCAGAACGGTTCTGCGCATGTCCATTCTACGCATGCGTAAAAGCCTTCTAAGCATACGTAGAAGCGACCTGCGCAGAAACGTTCTGCGCAGGTCCTGTAATCTCCGGAGCTGCGCTTGACAGGTATGGTCAAAGTGCCTTCTAGACCAAAAAAACCCCTCCTTATTCTGGAGAGAAAGAGAAAAAAAGAGAAACTATGATGCTTAGATGAGCAGATCATATTTTGTGATGAATCCATTGATAAATCCTATGGGGCTTTCCAAATAATATATACAGTATTAGGTTGCGTAAGGTGAGGGAAAATGTGTCTTTCTTTCTTTCCTGGCATAACTGGTGCCGAATAAGTCATCCTTCCCTTCTGCTGTGTTCAAAAGACTGTCTTAGCCAAGTGAGCTGAACTTGTCTTTGATTGGTAAACAAGCACGTTGGGCACGAGTCTTTGATGAACTTTGGCGATTTAAACACTCTCCGTTAATTACCTCTCCTCTCGTCAGCTGTGCAATAAAGAGGGACCCCTGCTTGCCTAAATCAAGGAAATGTGACTAAAAGCCTCCTCGCCCAATTGCGCTCATTGGGACCGAGCTCTCGCAAACACGGTTATAAAATATTATGTCAGCCTGAGCTGACATGAAATGGCTCTGTCATCAATCGAGAGCAAAGAAGAAGGGGGGAAGAAAAGGAAAGAAAAGGAGGAAAGAAGATAAGAATAAAAGGCTGAATACCCATTGCAAGTGTGAGAATCAATATGAATCACAAGTGTCAATATTGCAGGCGTACGAAGGTGCTGCTTCGGACTAACTAGATGGCGAAAGCAACTCAATCATGCCTACTTTGTCTGATTTAGCTAATCAATGAGTATTTTTTTTCCTTTTCAAAGAACGTGATCATCGTATTTTCATCTCTTCCTCCCACTGATCAAACGATGCACCATATATCGAGCCGTTATGGTGCCGTCGCTTGATGGGGCTCCTTCTCGGATCTGCCAAAGACCATGGCGTATAAAACGCACTCAGAGCATCGAGGCGGATTTAATGGGGGAAGTTGGATGAAGCGTGAGGCCAGCTGGTGTCAGCTGCCTCAAACTAGTGCAACGGGTATCAATCACACAGTGTGGGACAAGTCCCCCCCTCCTGCCAAAGGTGTCTGACAAAGCATATTTCCCATGTTTTTTTTTTTAAAAAAGGGGGGAGGAAAGAAAAAAGGTGAGATTTTGTAGCCCTTATAAACAACAATAAAAGTACAGTAGTCGTAGTCGTAGTTGGGTACATAGAAAGAGCATCCTCAAAGATTGTGGTATATTCAAACTGCAATTGGGTATACTCTGGGCAACGGCAACCTTGTTTTGCTGGCTAATCTTTCTCACACTATGTCAGGAGAAAGGAACTAAGGAATGAATTCACCCAAAGGTACCTTCGTTTTGACAGTTTAATGTCTGACCTAGACATGAAAGAAGAAGTGGTAATAGTAGCATAGCTGTCAAGTGTCTCGTATTGGCCGGGAACCTCCCGTATTTTACCCTCTTTCCCGGCGGCGGCCCATATCAGTCAGACTGCAATGCCCTAATGTCGCCACTGGAGGGCTGCACAGGATAAGCATAGCTGTCAAGTTTCCCGTTTTGTCCAGGGAAGTTTCCCTTATTTTCAAATCCAAAACTTGACAGCTGTGAATAGTAGTAGTACTTGTTTGCTAGCAAGTTGATTCCAACTTATGGCAACTCTTTTTAGAGTTTTCTAGGTACAGAGTTCATACAAAGGTGGTTTACCATTCTCCATCTGCAGGGGGTGTTCTGGGATTTTGCAGCTTGCCTAGAGTAACACAGGCTGGCTCTTCTCCTAGGACCAGTGGTGGCGAACCTTGGCACTTCAGGTGTTCTTGAACTTCAATCCCCAGAAGCCCTGATCAGAAGGAGTGCTGACTTGGGCTTCTGGGAATTGAAGTCCAAGAACACATGAAGTGCCAAGGTTCACCATCATGGTCCTAGGAGAAGCAAATATTTATTTATTTATTCCATTCATATCCAGCCCATCTGGGACATAGTCCCACTCAGGGTGGCTTACAACAATAAAACCATCACGTATACAATTGTCTAGATAGAAAAACAATAGATAAAAATAGATAAAAACTATGTCCGAGGAGAGCCAATCAAAATTTAAACAATTGCTAACTGACCAAAGATAAAGGTAAAAGTCACCCTTGCTCGAAAGCCAGTCGTATCCAACTCTAGAGCTCAGTGCTCATCCCTGTTTATAGCCAAAGAGCCAGCGCTGTCTGCATCTGCAGACATTTCTGTGGACATGCGGCATGGAGTGCATGGAACACTGTTTGCCTTCCCACCTAAGTGGTACCTATTTATCTACTTGCAATTTCTTGCAGTTTGGCAGGTGCTGAGAGAGAGACAGAGGTTCACTCTGTCATGCAGCACTCGGGTCTTGCACTACTGACCTGCCGACTTTCCAGTCATCAAGTTGAGTGTCTTAACCACTAAGCCACCACAGTCCCTGCACAGTTGAAAGACTTAAGACATCTGTAAATATATAAAACAGAGTATTGTGTCTGAAAAGGCCAATGCTGATGCACTACAGCTCACAGTGAGTTAAATTTGTTAGCCCTGTACACCAGACATTGGGAGGCAGGGATTGCATTAAGCCAGGAGTTCTCAACCTTTTAAAGCCGGGGGCCAGGTCATGCTCCCTCAAACAGCTTTGGGGGGCAGATGGCTATTTTGACCTTCCTCCACCACATGGCATTTCCTGGTTTGGTGGAGGCAATGGCCCGCACATGAAATGGTGCCGTGGGCTGCATCTGGCCCACAGGCCGCAGGTTGAGAATCCCTGCATTAAGCAATTGAACTATACTTACTGTAGATATTTATAATAATTCCCAGGAGATTCGTTGAGGAGAAGGGATCCTGTTTTCATCATAGGTAAGGCCCACTAGTTCTATTTCTAGTTTTGCTGATCGATGTTCATTCTCTCTCTTTCTCCGTATAAGGGGAGGAATGTTTCTGCGGAAGAGAGGAGGAGATATCAAATATGATAGCTTATTCGCGTCTCGGTTGGCTTTGCTCACCTGTTATCTGTCAAAAGGAGTGTCAGCATTACAATACATGCTGCTTTCTATCTGACGTTAAAATCTAAGACCTAAAACAGCCCATTACGCAAAACAAGCCGGCGCTATGCTAATAGGCTGCCCGACTTCAGACGGATGTTGGGGAAGGAGACATTCCTCATTTCATGTCCTTATGGTGTTGTTGTTATGTGCTGTCAAGCTGGAACCAATTTAGAGTGACCCTGATGTAGCTTCCAAAGTAAGGGAGATGTTTAAGGAGTGGTTATTACCAGTTCCTCAGCCATAGCAAGGTTCCATGGCTGTGCAGGGAGTCACACCAAGGCCTCCCGATTCCTAGATTGTCATGTCTGACTCTACAAGGTGGTCCTCATCTCCATTTACAGCCAAGGAACCAGCGCTGTTCTGTGTCTGCAGACGTGGCAGGCCTGACTAGATGCTGGCGTGCATGGAGTGCTGTTACCTTTCCCACTGAAGCAGTGCCTCTTTATCTACTTACAATTTCTTGCTTTCAATCTGCTAGGTTGGCGGGAGCAGGGACAGAGATGGGAGCTCACTCCATCATGCAACCAAGGCTGGCATTAGAAATTTCTGGGCCCGGTACATGGGCACCCCCCCATTTTGGCCATGCCCCTGTGGTTTTCTGCACATGTGTCGTTTGTTTGCGCATGCGCACATCAGTGGTTTCCCAGTGCCGCTGGGCCCCCGTCATTTCCGGGCACGGGATGGAAATGCCGCTGGGCCCCCGTCATTTCACTGCCCTAGACTGAGATCAGGCACTCATGTGCAAGTTTAGAGAGGATTTCTAGGTTTTAAGTTGAGTTATGATGGATCTCATTCAGGTGGAAGAGGACTTCACCATGTAGTCTTTGTGGCTCCTGAGGTTTCTTGCCCAGTGGCTGCTCCTTACAGAACCCTTCAATGGAGGGCCCCTTCAAATAGAGGATGGTTCTTCTTAATATCCTAAAAAAAGATTATTATTTTTAGCACCTTAGACCAGAGATGGAAACTTCTACCCCTCTAGAAGCAACAAGACGAGAGCCACTGATGAAAAATGATGGGAATTATAGTTATAGTCCAACAACACCTAGAGGCCACGCTTTCTCCACTCCTGCCATAAATAGTGGACCATATCCTTGAAACATCTAACACTTCGGGAATATTCAAAGGCTTTGTCCTTCATACCCATTCCCTTTCAAAAGGAAAAAAAGCAGAGTAAATATTGTAGCTAATTAGTGAAAATGTTACAGTTCATACATTCAAGCCATGGTACGCTCATTAAATATTAAAAATCCCTAACATTTTCTGGACATACTAAGAAGAGGCTATTTGTGGTTTGCATTTCACATTTTGCAGGTTTTTGGCACCTTTTTCTTCCTTTCTTCTCTGCCGTCTTACACAGCTTTCACTGAATCCGTTCCATATTTTATTTTAAATGAATGCTAATTTTGCTTAACCTAAAGTTTATTAGCTCTCCCTTTGAGCCATCTCATCTTATCAATGGCACTGTTTTATTTCAGCATTACAGAGCTAATACTCGTGTGTGTGTGTGTGTGTGTGTGTGTGTGTGTGTGTGTGTGTGTGTGCATGCGCGCTTGCTTGCGTGCTTTTGCCAAGAGGCAATGGACTAATTTTGTCCATCATACTCATTTGGCGAAAATGCCATAATTACTGATCCATGAGTTGGGCTGGGAGTGAGGAGGGAAGGAAGCTGAGAGTATTATTAATATCCGAGATGGTTTTTATTAAGTAGGGGGAAAAACAAACGTGAAAATCAATAAGCACAAACAGACAGAAATAGAAAGTATGTATGTGAGTTTCACAGCAAGTGTAGACACTGGGTAGAATCTAATTTGCAGCCACAGCTATAGCAGAACCATTGGAACTATGGATTCTACATATGTGTAGGTACCAGAGGCTTCCAGAAAGAGGATCTAGTGAAGGGGTGCCTCACCCTCCAAGAGCATTGAAGAAACAAAATGGCCACCCCTTTGAAGCTGTTCAGACAAAATGGACACCCCATCATACAGGCAGGGTAAAATGGCCATCCAGCCCTTGAAGATGACTGAGAGAGCATGACCTGGGCCCCGGCTTGAAAAGGTTGGGACCCCATTTAGACACTAGTGTGACCCCCTAAGTTGTTCCATCAAGACTTCTCTTTTCATATGCTTTGAACCATCAGATGTGTACTAAGTCACTAAAGCCACGATGAAGTCCTCTTTCTGGCAGGAGAACACCAATGAGCAGATGACCCCATGTTGAGCATCATGCAGATCCAATGGAGCTCTAGTGACCTGAATCTTATTGGTTAAATCGCATGGAACCTGAGATAAAAAAGGCCCTTTTAGAACGTGCAATGAGATATCTACTGTGAGAAAGCATCTACTTCCTAGGGAAGGGAAGGAGAGAATTGTCTCTATCATCTTGTTTTATATGGCTTTCTTCTTTTTCTAGAAATTGGCTCCTAAATTGTTGTCAGAAGATTGTTGTATAATGCCGATTTGTTGAAAGAGGAGGGGAAGGACACCCTAAAGACTTCCCTTTTCTCTTTCTAATGGACTATTTTAAAGCTCAGTACAGAAGTTCTGTGGTTGCTTTCATCTGTCATTCTTCTCCAGCAAGTGCTCTGTAGGCCTTGTTTACCCTTGCTATGAGCAATCCCACTGCTTTCGGGCAACGGAGAAAAGCCGAATGCACTCAGGCAGACACAACGAGACCTTTAAGGGTGTTCTTCATTCTTGCTTTATCTGGCTGAAGCAAATCCTGCTTCTTCCCCCACTTTCATAGAAGCAATTAACACCAGTCTGGGTCGCAATAATATTTGGTAGAGACTGCGTGCAATTAAAGATGATTAACATTATGCATTTTCAACTCACATTGCATCAAAATAAGAAATTTTGTTTTTCCTCCTCCTTGATTGTGAAAGATATATATATATACAGTAATACCTCGGATAACGTTTGCATCGGATAACGCTAAAACCGCATAACGTTAAGCAATCTGGAAAAAATTGCATCGCATAATGTTAAAATCCTATGGGATGCATCGGATAACGTTTGCTAAAGCCTGTGCTGGTTGCAATGTATCTCTATGGAGTTTTAACATTATGCGATGCCTCCCATAGGATTTTAAAGTTATCCGATGCATGTATTGGATAACGTTAAAAATCGGATAACACTAAGACTTGTGGAAACAAGTTTTAGCGTTATCTGAGGTTTTACTGTATATTTACTGTATTCTAGTAGTCTTGGTTATTGCTTTTTCATCTGTGAGAAGAACTTTTAACAAAAAATACAAATAACATAAATAATGTGAATTATGCAGATGATACCACCCTAATGGCAGAAAGCGAGGAAGACCTAAAGAAGCTCCTGATTAGGTTGAAAGAAGCGAGTGCAAAAGCTGGCTTGAGACTCAACATCAAGAAAACCAAGATAATGGCAAAAGGCCCTATCACTCCCTGGGAAATAGATGGGGAAGAAGTAGAAGCAAGAGTTCATGTTCTTAGGATCAAAGATCACTGCAGATGGGGATTGCAGCCATGAAATAAAAAGACGACTGATTGTGGGGAGACAAGCTATGAGAAACCTGGGGAACATAGTGAAAAGTAGAGACATCACCTTGCAAACAAAATTTTGTATAGTCAAAGCAATGGTATTCCTGGTGGTAATGTATGGTTGTGAGAGTTGGACCATTAGGAAAGCTGAGCACAGAAGAATAGATGCCTTTGAGATGTGGTGTTGGAGGAGAGTTTTGAGGGTACCCTGGACAGCGAGGAGAACAAGTAGGCCAATCCTAGAAGAAATCAACCCTGACTGCTCCTTGGAAGGTCAAATAGTAAAGATGAAGCTAAAGTACTTTGGACATCAAATGAGAAGAGAGGATTCACTTGAGAAAGCCTTGATGCTGGGAAAGGTGGAGGGCAAAAGAAGAAGGGGCGGCAGACAACGAGATGGCTAGATGGTATTGTTGACGCAATGAGCACAGAGCTGGGTGGGTTGAGGAGGATGGTGGAGGACAGATGTGCCTGGTGTGTGATTGTCCATGCCAGACATGGGAAACCCACAATCTCCAAAAGAGAAAAACAAAACAGGATGGGGGTGGGGGCGTGGGGGGGGGGAGAGAAGGAGAAGGGGGAGAAGAAGAAAGGGAGATGAGGGAGGAGAAGGAGAATTTTAGTGTGGAGCACTTGTAGGTTTTATTAAGTAGGGTAAACAGGTACTGGTACAACTTCTGGTACCAGTAGTCTTAATATATTGTCTCCCAATATATTTCATGTCATGCGGTTTTGCTTCATAACAGCTTCCAATCTTCTTCCATTTGGCTTATTGTACACATTTCATTTTAAAAATCCTCTGCTAAAGGCATATGCAGGGCAAATCTGTGATGTTTCCTCAGCGTAAAACCCATGGGATATCTATCTATCTATCTATCTATCTATCTATCTATCTATCTATCTATCTATCTATCTATCTATCTATCTATCTATCTATCTATCTATCTATCTATCTATCTATCTATCTATCTATCCATCCATCCATCCATCCATCCATCCATCCATCCATCCATCCATCCATCCATCCATCCATCTATCTATCTATCTATCTATCTATCTATCTATCTATCTATCTATCTATCTATCTATCTATCTGTTTCTGTCTGTCTGTCTGTCTGTCTGTCTGTGTGCCTGTCAGAAGACACACATGCAGTGGTGGGCTTCAATTTTTTTGCTACCACACTGTGGGCATGGCCAACTCTGTGGGCATGGCCAGGTGACTGGGCGGGCATGGTTAAACTGCTGCATTTTAATGTGAGCTTTTGTGGATCTGATCGAGTCCATTGCATCAGACCATTAGTTAGCAATTACACTTTGATGCTCTAATTTTCCTTTAAAGAGTAGCTGCAGCAGAGTAACTGCAGGCTCAGCCTCGCCCCACTCCGAGTGCCCGGACCCAGCAGCAAGGACTTTGGAGTCCCATCTGGAGTGAGGTGAGAGGAAGAGGAGGAGGAGGAGGAGGGCGGGGCAGATTAGGGCAGTGGGCGGGGCCAGCCAGTTTTACTACCTGTTCTCCCAAACCTGTCTGAACCAGCTGGAGCCCATCACTGCACACATGTCTATTAGCCACAATGGGACTTTGCACGTCTCTAGTGCTCTAACCACTATGTGACTGACTTCTGACTAACCAGCAGTACAAACGACAGCAACAACATAACACCATCTTACATTCCATGTCCTTTATTCTACTCGGAATAAAGGACATGTTTGATCATCTCAAGAACATACCTCTTATAGAAACACCCCCCCCCCCCACATCTATTGCCTAATGCCAACAATATTCTGTATTGCACTTTTATCTCTTTCCTCCACTCCCACCCACCCCGAAAACCCCAACCTCCAGAGAAAGATGAGGACTGCCCTGTAAGACAACTTAGCTTGTCACTGTGCTTCCAGATAACAAGGATATATTGTTCTGGAAAATATATTACAGTTTTATCTACTTGTACTGTTCAATAAAACATTAGTATCTCAGCATTTTTATTTAACAATAGGCAACCTTAGGCCAGTAATTATGCAACAATTATAATAATAAAAAAAACCCGTCCCCTGCTGCTCACCTAGAAAGAGGGAATATATTAATCTGGGACTCCCGTCAAAAAACCCGCAAACAACACAGGGGAAAAAAAGGGGGGGGGGCAGCCACAAGCTATGCTCATTTTTAATGTTCCTGCAGTGCACCATGGGAAACTAATAATTCACCATCTAATTAGTGTCCCTTCTGCCACGATTGGCACAAAGACAGAC
This sequence comes from Bradypodion pumilum, assembly GCA_035047305.1. Taxonomy (NCBI): domain Eukaryota; kingdom Metazoa; phylum Chordata; class Lepidosauria; order Squamata; family Chamaeleonidae; genus Bradypodion; species Bradypodion pumilum. The sequence goes on along the minus strand of JAWDJD010000009.1, from coordinate 39,559,129 downwards.
AAAGAGGTATCCGCTTCATTACGAACTGGCCTCGGCAATCTTTAAATGTCTTTCTTCTCTGCAGGTTGAGTGCGCATTACGGGGGCAAACAGAACACACGATTAAGGAAGGTTTGCTTGGATTGTTGCTTTCGTAGCCCTAATGACAACTCTCCAGAGGTGGGATGTTGGAAAAGGGGGAGAAGAAGGATCTCATCGTATCGTTTCCTCCTCCTGGCTGTGTGATAAGTCTTCGATAGTGTCCTCCCTTAGTTTCTACTCTTACCAAAGCGCAAAGAAAGAAAAGGGTGAAGCATCAGAAGGACGAGGCTGTTCAAGCTCCCAGGGAACTTGGGCGGGCATGTTAGTAAGCGTTGACTATCTACCCATACCATGATGACAACGGGCTGTGGTGGCTCACTGGTTAAGAAGCTCACCTTGTTAGCTGGAAGGCTGGCAAGTCGGCAGTTTGAGACCTGGGTACTGCATGATGGACTGAGTGCCTGTCTCTGTCCCGGCTCTTGGGGACATGGAAGGAGCCTCATTTAGGCGTTCCCTGAGTAGGGCTTCTTCCGCAAAAATCATTTCAACTCAGAATAATTTCTGACACAAAATTATCATTATTGTTATTACCAAGATGACCGCCTCCATTGCCCAGAATAGACTTCCAAGTAAAAGAAGAGAAAACCAATTGAGGCTGTATTGGGTCAACAACAATATTCATACTGAATGCAGTCATATTTTCAATAAATAATAATATCTGTGTTGTCTTCAAAGAGTTTATTCATGAGTTTTAAAAAGTCCTCCGGATTGGAAACTTTTTTCGAATTCATTCTTCATCAGAAAAATATTTACTGTAAATACAAAAATGAAGATAATAATGTGCCAAGTATTTTGAAAAAGACTGCATACGTCAATAATGATGATAAAGCCCATAGAAATACATGGCTGAGATATATTGAGGTATTTACAAATATGTTATAATGTTTACACATGCTATACACATATTCTTTATTCTAGGCTAATGGGATATATGCATTTGTTTTTATTATTTCTTTGAGTGCCTCTCTCAACTCATCTCAAGATCTCAAGAATACACTTTCAACAGGTTCTATGGGAAAATGTTAGTAATACTTGTCACTGACTCTAGAAGGGAAAGGAAAAATGCTTAGGCTGGTCCCAAATCCATAAGGTGGCTGCTGTGCTTACTGTTTAAGAAGGTCAGCAGGTCAGTAGCTTGAGGCCCAATGTGCTGCATTATGGAGTGAGCTCCTGTCAGCTGTCCCAGCTCCTGCCAGTTTAGCAGTTCGAAAACAAGAAGCTGCAAGTAGATAAATAGGGGGTGCTTTAGTGAGAAAGGTATAACAGCATTCTGTGTGCATCCAGTCATACCTTCCACATGACTATGGAAGCATCTACAGATGCAGATAGCACCAGTGATGCACTGCAAAAAAATTTGCTACCTACTCTGTGGACTGGCCATATCTGTGGGCATGGCCAAACATCCTGCATTATGGGCTATGGAAGTGGGCATGGCCAACCAAGTGGGCATGGCCTGGGGCATTTCCGCTACTGGTTCTGCAGAACCTGACAGAACCTGCTGCAGTGCATCACTGGATAGCACTGGCTCTTTGGCTGAAAGCAGAGATGCATAGCTGTCAAGTATCCCATATTGGCTGGGAAAACCCCTTATTTTACCTTCTTCCCTGCTGTCATCCCATATTAATTAGACTGCAATGCCCTATTGCCACCATTGGAGGGCAGCACAGGATAAGCATAGCTGTCAAGTATCCCTTATTGGCCAGGAAAACCCCTTATTTTACCCTCTTTCCCACCGTCATCTCATTAATTAGACTGAAATGCCCTATTGCCACCATTGGAGGGCAGCAGAGGATAAGCATAGCTGTCAAGTATCCCTTATTGGCCAGGAAAACCCCTTATTTTACCCTCTTTCCTGCTGTCATCCCTTATTAATTAGACTGCAATGCCCTATTGCCACCATTGGAGGGCAGCAAAGGATAAGCATAGCTGTCAAGTATCCTGTATTTGCTGGGAAATTTCCCTTATTTCCAAATCTAAAACTTGACAGGTATGCAGAGATGAGCGCTGACCCCTAGATGGACACAACTGGCTTTCAAGCAAGGGAAACCTTTACAAAATCCATAGGTGGTCCATGACCTGTCCTAGTCCATGAGCTCTCCCTGCAATGGTCCTGTTAAAGAAAAGTCTCCTTGTCTGAAGACGGTCCTCCATCGCTATCAGGGCCAGCAGTCTCCTTGGGTACACAATAGCATGCATTACAATCAGGTTGAACAATAGTGGAGAAAGGACTGAAATCCCTCAGGGAGTGAACGTTCCCAATCTTCCTAGTATGGAGACGAGAGGAGGTGCCAGAAGCTGGAGGTGGCAGCCCTGTATTAGTGGCAATGTACAATAGCTATAGGATGAATTGGCCAAAAGGGTAGGACGCACATTGGAGAAGGGACCTCCCTCTTTGCTCAGCCCTTTAATTAGCCAAAAGCCTTTATCTTAATTGGATGGCTCAGCAGAGCTTGGGAACTTATTATTATTTTGCTTTTAATCCCAGAATCCAACATGGTGAGATTTGGAAGCTACGTGCCAAAGTAGTAATTCCCCCAAAACTCTCACTGCTACAGTAAAACCCTGCATAAGGAAAATAATTCGTTCTTCGGGGCTTTTCGTTATATGATTCCCCCTCCCCCCGTTATACGATGCATGCTTTGTATAACGAAAACCCCATGGGATGCATCGTACAATGAACATCACTATGGGAAAAATTGTAAAATGAAAAATTTTCGTTGTACAATTTTCCCCATAGAGATTTTCATTGTACGATCTTTCCCATAGAGATGCATTGCATTAGGTAAAGTTAAAGGTAAAGGTTTCCCTTGCTCGAAAGCCAGTCGTATCCGACTCTAGGGTGCAGTGCTCATCTCTGTTTCAAAGCCGAAGACCCAGCGTTGTCTGCTTTCTGCAGACGTTTCCATGGTCATGTGGCAGGCATGACTAGACACCGGAGCGCATGGAATGCTGTTACCTTCCCACCAAAGTGGTCCCTATTTATCTACTTGCAATTTCTTGCTTTCAAACTGCTATGTTGGCAGGAGCTGGGACAAAGACGGGAGCTCATTCCGTCCTGCAGTACTCGGGAATCGAACTGCTGACCTTCCGCCTCCCAGTCAGCGTCATAGGCACTTGAGCCACTGTATAACAAAAAATTTGTTATACAGGATACAATGGATTTTTTTCAAATTCTCTTTGTTGTATGATGTTTTCGCTATAGGGGGCATTTGTTATACGGAGTATTAACTACATATACCCAACTTGCTCTCTGACTGCTACTTTCTCGCCAACTTGTTACTCGGAGGACAACTACAATACATCTAAAGAGTCTAGAGTAAAACTAATTAGTGGAGAGATCACTTGGAGACTAAGAGTAATCAATAAAAGTTGTGGCCAAAATTTTAAACCCAGACATAACTGTGTAACTCTTTTCTGTGGATATTTGCAGCTATTTGTCATAGACTTTTACTCTGCCCTGGACTTCATAGCCAAATGGCATGAAAGGTATTTCCCCCCACAACCGCCTTTGTTTGGTATGAGTAGCTGCTAGTGGTGGAATTGCAGGGGACAATCAATGGACTAAAATGTGGAGCTGTCTATAAAGAAATTTGTATTGATTTTGGTCTCATTACACATTGCTGTTTTGATCAGTTTACATGATTTAATTTTCCGCTCGAACTCTTGTAGAATGATAAATTTTGCACAAATTAATCATCTAGACCCAATTAGCATTGATTGCCATTTGGATCCAGAGGAAGTCTTCCTGAATTTCTTTACAGGCTTTGATTATGGCAAAAGATTAACAGTTAATATCGTTTGTCATTCTAGAAGTCATAGAGATATTTTTTTTTAAGTCCCCTCCCTGGGATGAGAGGGCTGCAGTGGCTCAAGTGGTTAAGATGCTGACTGGGAGGCAGAAGGTCAGCAGTTCAAAACCTGAGTACTGCATGACGGAATGAGCGCCCGTCTCTGAGCCAGCTCCTGCCCTACTAGCAGTTAGAAAAGCAAGAAATTGCAAGTAGATAAATAGGGGCCACTTTGGTGGGAAGGTAAATAGCGTTCTGCGCACTTCGGTGTCTAGTCATGCCCTCCACAGAAACATCTGCAAATGCAGACAGTGCTGGCTCTTTGGCTGTGAACAGAGATGAGCACTGAACCCTAGAGTTGGATATGACTGGCTTTCGAGCAAGGGTGACCTTTACCCCTGGAATGAGTGTCCACAGTTCATTCGAGGACTTAAGTTTGCACCGATGAGGACTTAAGTTTGGCCAATGACAAAGCCAAGAAAGTGGCTTCATTTTGGCAATCCAGGGTTTGATCGGGGCATGAATGAAGATGAGTTCGAAGGCTGAGATGACTTTCCTTATGGAGGACAGGTATGTTCAGTGAAACAAAAAAATGTTGCCCAGTATTCCCAGTGTTTTGTGAAGTCTGATAGCTAATAATCATTGTCACCAGTGATAGGATGGACTGCCAGTCATTGTTCTTCCTGAACATTTCAAGAAATGTGTCTTTAATCACTGCACAACAACAAATTTGCTACTGAGAATAACACATGTGATTTACATGTGTGCTGATTCCAAATCTGAACTCAGAATTTGCCTACCACATACAGATTTTAAAGTGTGCTATAGCTGCTCAGTTGTTCGGTAATTGGGTAATGTATTTTTACATGGGAACATTAACACAGTTGCAGCTACTTGTATGCCTGATGCTGCTTCAGCTGAATCACGTCCCCTGGTGGCATGCATGTTCCAGCAGAAGCCGGGCATGTCTAGGCAAGTCAGTAAGCTGATGTCAGAAATAGGTATATAAGGCGAGATGGACCAAGGGCTTGTCTCTAGTGCAAAACCATCTTATTGGATAGTACAGCTAGGACATAGTGAGTCTGTTTTGAGCTAAAGATGAGTAGGCACAGCTGTGTTAATAAACGGGACAATTTTTGCTACCTTTGTGGCAAATATACCCCGTGTGATCAATGCAAGAACCTAACCAAGAGGGTGAGATTTGCTAACTGAAGATCCTGACGTCCTAGGCAGAATTGGACTTCAGATTTGGATTCAGCGAACTTGATTTAGTATAGGACACATAGATTAGACCAAGTAGCAGGAAATATTTAGGTTTTTTTTGTGATGCAGTGTAATCTTTGAAATGGCAGACTATCTGTTGTGAAACTCTGGGCCACTTGCCATCTCTGTTGCTCTTTTCCTTTGGAAAACAATCCAAGATTTTGCTCTCCATCTTAAACTGTAGGGAACAAGCTTCCATGCTCTACACCAGGCAAGCTCAGAGCAGAGCAGAGCGAGTCCATCATTACAGACCTCTATGAGTTATAATCACTAGCAGGACGAAATATCCACAAGTATATCTTAGTATTCTCATTTCCTACACCTTTTCTAGGCAATGACAATGTCTGAGCCGGGGGTTCCCTAACCTTTTCAAGCCGGGGGCTGGGTCACGCTGTCTCAGTTAGCTTCAATGGCCAGATGACTATTTTCCCCTGCCTGCATGATAACGGGTGGCCATTTTGTCCCAACAGCTTCAAAGGGGTGGCCATTTTGTTTCTCGAATGATCTTGGATGGGTGGGGGCCCACATGAAATGGAACCGCAGGCTGGATCTGGCGTACGGGTCTCAGGTTGGGAACCCCTGGTCTAAGCATCTTGTTTTCCACTTAGTTTCCAACTTGACACACTCAGTGGGAATAGGGTTGCCATACATCCTGGAAAACCAGGATTGTCCCGGATTCAAGTTCAGAAAAATTGTCCCGGCCAGTTCAATAAAAATCATGTTAAAGTCCTGGATTTTAAAAACTTACTGATTGTGTATCATAGCACACCATTAAAATAAATTCAAACTCTCACCATCAAACGAGCGATTTCCTGACACATCGAAGTAGGAGACGAATCTTATCGTCCACGCCTCACACCACCGCCCGATAAGTGTGACCAGTGTGTTTCCTGGAACTGAGGACGTTCAGAGTTGACCACGATGCAACTTCTCAGAAGTACAACAGATCATCTTACAGTAAGACTTAACTGTTGTAAATAAATTCATTTATGTATTGATATATGTAATGTGAATGTGTTTTATAGCTGTCGTTATATTATGTTTGTTTTTAAAAAGGCTATTGTGTAGATAACCCACCCATTTTTGTCAAGTATACTTCTGTCCCGGTTTTGTGGGAGAGAATTATGGCAACTGTATGTGGGAAGCATTCCGCCCTCTCTGACATGGTTAATGCTTTTGTGCACCCTGCATTTTCCATACATCTCGTCCTGGACACCTGACCTGTCCATTATGGAGAGACCTGGATGTCTCTCAAAAATCCTCGGCTGAAGTCACGCCAGGGAAATGAAGTTCTGTTCCAGCCCGGCACAGTGAAATAAAAGAACACAAAGGCTGAAACTGACACCCACACAAAGACTTTAAAAGCCAAGGAAGCGCTCGGTTCAGGCATACACTTTTTGATCTCCTAAATGACCACTCCGCCTCGTCAAGGGCTATCCATCATAGGGAACGACCCGCTCATGTCTTCCCTGATGCCAGAGTCTGGGAGTGCGATGTAATTGCTGAAATTTTAAGGGGTGGGAAAAGGGTACAAGCTATTATTAAAAACTTCATGCACCTGAAGGAATAGGCAACTACTATGTACCTCTATGTCAGTTCCATAAACAAACAAATCCGCCGTGTCATCCACATACAAAACAAATGTAGAAGGAGGAGGTGATGACTTTTTTTGGGACTTTTTTTGGACTACGTCTGTGTTTCCCAACCTTTGGCTTTTGGACTTCAATTCCCAGAAGCCTAAGTTGATTCCCCAAAGCACTGATCAGCCGATGTACTGATTTAGGCTTCTGGGAACTGAATCCTCCCTGTGGGGTGTGGGCCCCACATTTGGGAAACACTACTCTATGTTCTTTGCTCTATAGACTTGCTGGCTTCCCACAGGAGGCTGCGGTGATAAAGATCTAAAGCAGGAGTGCCCAAACCTTTTGGGCCACAGGCTGGTCACATGGTTCAGGGGTGCCCAAACTATGGCCCGGGGCCCAGATCCAGCCACTGATGCCAATTCATCCGGCCCGTGCCACCCACGTTGCCCCCAGAAGCTGAAGTAAAATGTGCTCATATGGGCACATTTTACTTCCGCTTCTGGGAGTGACAAGAGTGGTGTGGGCTGGATGAATTGGCATCAGGGGCCGGATCTGGCCCCCGGGCTGTAGTTTGGGCACCCCTGATCTAAGGTTTTTGGGGTCTCATCCTGCCAGCTCTTTTCTGGAGGACAGAATGCCACAAGAGAGTAGAACAATTATGCCCTGCAGAACGAGCTTTGCAAAATGTATGCAAGTGTGTTCCATCAATTGAAACGATTTCCTTCTCCTTAGTCCTCCTGGGTAACCTTCAAGGCATTTCTCCTCTGCTCCAGGTTCCTTGCTTCTCGCTGTGCACACCAGGCACGGCTGAGTCCAAAGTATAATAAATGGTTGCGGCCTCCGTAGAGTTATTGGCTGCACAACAGTGAACCCGCGCAGCCGAGTGATCAAGAGGCGCATCGCGGCCGGTCAGATTTTCCATTCTGCATGGGCACCGTGCAATTAGCAGCTCGGCGCTTGCAGATTTCTTCCCTTGACTTCTCACCTAGTCAAGGAGAAATGAAAATAGATATAAGACAGAAGGCTTGATCAGAACAGAGGACAGCATTAGGTGGTCTTCTTTTGTGTCTGGGTCAGACGTTAACCTGACAAAATGATGCCACCTTCTTGGCTCTGTTGTTGGCCAAACTTAAGACCTCCATTGGTACATATTACCAGTTGCAATTGGCAGAGCAGGAAATGATCTGGATTGTGCACCTCTCCACATTCACACAGTGGGTTGTTGTCCACCGTCAACCCCCACTTGAGCATGTTGGTCTTCCATTTAGGCGCTCTGACCCTCAGCCTGTTCAGGATTGGGGAACGTGAGGCACATATCCATTCAGAGGATGTTGAGGGTCATTCTCTTGCTTTGTCTGATGGCTAAGCTCAGGGGTTCCCAATCTAAGGCCTGTGGGCCGGATATGGCCCATGGCACCATTTCACGTACCCCGGACTCCTCCAAGGGCATTTGAGAAATAAATGGCCACCCCCTTTGAAGCTGTTGGGACAAAATGACCACCGCCATTGTGCAGGCAGTGCAAAAATGGCCACCCAGCCCTCGAAGCATGACCCAGCCCCTGGCTTGAAAAGGTTGGGAACGGCTGGCTAAGTGTTTCGCTGTCCTTTTTAGCTTCACGAGTTAGCGGGCGTCAAGGAGGGTCCTTTGGCAGCTCGTTTCCTTTGAGCAGTGAGCTTAGCAACATTGGACGAGAAGGGACCCATATTGTCGGCCTGCTTTGCAGGATGCGAGAAATTCAGCGGCAGCTGCAATATCAGCATGCGCCTCACACTTTGTTCGAGCAGATCTAATGAGCATTTTTGGCAAGGCTGAAAGCCCAGTGGGTGCCAGGTTGGCATTCAGCTCTTTCTATACCCCCCTGCCTTTTAGGGGTTTTTCTCTCACCCCCCCTCCCCACATCCCCTCCCTTGCTTCAGCTTGCTTTATAATAAGCAGGGGTCTGAAATGGAGAGGGATGGCGGTTGAGCGCAGGGGGAGGGACAGCCAATAATTAATGCTTATTAAGGAGTCATTTTCCTACCACAACCTCTTACCCTTACACCTCTTAATTCTCCATCATTCTAATTGGAGGAAATACCCAAAGGACTGGAGTCAAGGACTCTCGAAAGAAAGAAAGAAAGAAAGAAAAGAGGAAGGAGGGAAGGAAGAAGAGTGTGGCTGGGACGGACGGACAGACGGGAAAGCAGAATAAATGTTTAGAGTTCCCATTAGGGTTATCTTTCTTGGAGACAGCAGAGAGGTCATGCCAAACAGAATGCCAATAAAAGAATACAAGTTTCTAGCCCAGAGGTTCTCAACTTTTTAAAGCCAGGGGCCGGATCATGCCCCATCAGACTGTTGGTGGGCTGGACTGGTGTCCCCCTGCCACCTTCGACGGCGATGATGGTGGAACCACCTTGAGCCCACCACCACCGCCAACACTCCCCCATGCCACCAGTCTGGCCCGCAAACCCCCCCCCCCCATGCCACTGCCACTTCCCTGCTTACTGGCCTGCCGCAGGTGAGTTCCTGCCTGTCCTTGCCAGTGTTTGGCCAGAATGGCACCCAGGAAAGACACGGGCATCCGCTTCCGCCACTGGTGCCACCATCCTTGTCCACTCCACCTGTCTTGGCGTGTCCCTAACACCACTCTGTAGCAGGGTGGATGTTGTAAGTCTTCTTACAACATCTGCCCTGCTATGGAGCACAGTTAGGGACATGGCAAGCCAGGCAGAGGGGAAAAGGATGGTGACGGCAGTGGGCACATGGGTGTGGGCCAGATGGAATGGTGCTGTATGCTGGATCTGGCCCACGGGCTGTAGATTGAGTACCTCTGATCTATTCCTTAGTGCTTTGTGTCTGGGGAAAAAAATTATGAATCTAAACATCTGAGATTTGTTGAATGGCTACTGTGAGGAACATAGGAAGTAAGCATGGGATGGCTCAAGGGCTTTAGCCAAAAACACAAACAAAATTAATCATTTTTATTTCAGGTGTCTAATCACTTTCAGCTGGGGAAATAATGGCTCCTTTCAGACATGAAGAAGAAGAAGTGGTTTGGAAGGACATTATGGTTCTGGTAGTCTTTCTGCTTATTCTGTGCCATACAGGGTGCTTCTTAAGGAACTAGCAGGCCCATTATGACTTGGCCCTGAATAGCCTTTCCCTCATTGTCATGCCTCAGAGAAGGTTGGCAGGTCACCAGTTCAAGACCTGAGTGCCGTGGGACAGAACGACCTCCCGCCGTCTGTCCCAGCTCCTGCCAACCTACCAGTCTGAAAGCAATAAATTGCAAGTCGCTAACCAGATACCGCATTGGTGAGAAAGGTAACAGTGTTCCATGCACTCTGACATCAAGTCATGCCTGCTACATGACCATGGAAAGGTCTGCAGACACACACTCTGGCTGTAAGCGGCTCTGGCTGTAAGCGGAGATCAGCACTGCACCTAGAGTCGGACACGACCAGCTTTTTCACCTTGACCCGACCATTATCACATACAACGGCACAATGTTTCAAAGACCACATGCAAAATTATGGAAAGCACATTTTTTGGATTGCTTAAAATGTAGGGTGAGCCTATTCCAGTAATGGCTAACCTTGGCACTCCAGGTGTTCTTGGACTTCAGTTCCCAGAAGCCCAAGTCAGCACTCCTGCTGACCAGGGCTTCTGGGAATTGAAGTCCAAGAACACCTGGAGTGCCAAGGTTAGCCATCACTGGCCTATTTGTTTGGCAGTTATTATTTCCAACAATATAGAAATCTTTCCACTCATACTATTGCCTGAGCTCCACGAATGTTTCTCTTCCTTCTTAAAAGCATAATTCAGTTCTGAAGAGATCTATTTCCACCCTCTCTTCACGTGCATTTTAAGTGATTCCCTCTGCAAACATATCTGGTTTCCTTGAAAAGCATATCAAAAATTCCTGTCATTTTTTTAAACTGCCAAATGTAAATCGTCAGAGGTGGCTTTTGTTATGTAGTTACAGGGACCTGCTTTCCAGTGTAGTAACTTATTCTAAGGCCTGCAGCCACTTATATATAATGCAAAAACAATAATAATGGCTTTCATACCACCAGACAGAAGTGTGCAGCAATGCGCACTGTTCCCTGTTTGCTCAGCAATTTTTACGACAGGAAATGGTGCCAAATTTCCCCTTAGAACAGAGTTGGCAGCCCGGGATTTGTTGAAATTTAATTCTCCGCGGAAGCCATTGGTTTGCAAACAAATCTGCGAGACAAATTCCCAAGGGGACGGCATGAAGTTGTGAGATTTTTTTTGGGTGTGTGTGCATGTGTGAGGGGTGAGAATCTTTCTAACCGATCCAAATAAAATTCTGCCACGGAATTTTTGCAGAAGTTTCCGTGGCCATGTGGCAGCCATGACTAGACGCCGGCGTGCACGGAACATTGTTACCTGTCCCGCCGAAGCAGTATCTGTTTATGCACTAGCAAATTTCCTGCTTTCAAACTGCTAAGTTAGGCAGGAGCTGGGACAGATGACAGGAGCTCACTCTGTCTCACAGCACTCAGGTCTCAAACTGCTGACCTGCCAACCTTCCAGGTGTCAAAAGCGCAGCATATTAACCATCACTAAAATAACAACAACACCTAATGAATGAAAAAAGTTGAAGGTTGCCCATCTTTCTCTTGCTTTACAGTCAGATTTGGACTGGCTACACCTTCAAATGGAGAACACTTTCCCACCTTCAGGCAGAGGGCTGCCCTCTCTAAAAGAGGGCACATGTTCCTCCCCAGGACAACTCATGAGAAGATCCAAGAGTACTAAGGGATTCTTCTTCTTCTTTCGTGTCCTGATGAGACCCTGGACTGCCAAAATGAAGCCACTTTCTTGGGTTTGTCATTGACCAAACATAAGTCTTCATCAGTGCATGTTTCTGGCAGCAATTGGCATACCAGTAAATGAGCCGGATTC
>JAWDJD010000009.1:39332500-39542500 GCA_035047305.1 Bradypodion pumilum | reverse complement strand
TTCTAATTTGGTCCCCCACCCCACCCCCAAGAAATAAAGTGGATAGGAAAAATACTTAGGAGATGTGATTTGAAGGCAGTCTGCACCTTCTGGCAGTTCCTGTGGGTGTGACTTAGACATAGACCCTCCCATGCTACGTAGCATATTGGGCAGCACGGGATCACCAATGGTTTCGATCTTGAGCGAAAGCTTCGGCACCCTCTCAAGTCACGTTCAAGCTCTTTAAATCTGCCGTTAAAGTTCTTCACCATGTGTTTTGAGGATGTCCTCATCCTTGTTTGGCCTTAGGAGGGGTCGAACTTTTTGCCACCTTAGGGATTCTGCTAAAACAGGATTTATAGTTGGAGGGATTTTTTTTAATTTTAATTTTTTTTGGCTGAGGGTGAAGGGAATCTCAAAGTCAGCTCCTAGGACATTGTAGCCCATACACCACAACTCCTGGTTTGATGTCAGGAGGGGACTCTCACCGTTGACATTTGGTGAGGTGGTACATGGGAAAAATGGCATGAAGAAGGTATATGATTTGTTGGACTGCAAAATATGGATTGATTCTATTATTTCAAGCAGAGATCAATTCATTAGCCCAGCACTCTGGGAGAAAACTGCTCAGATGCTGTAAAAAGAAGAGGAGAGAGGCAATTTCTACAAAAAAATATTTTTTTCAGCAACAGGCAGCTTTGAACCTATGAGCCTAAAGCAATGATTTACAAAGGCCACTTATTGCTCCACCTCTGTGGGCAGTCTTGCATGTTCTACCTTCCAGCCTGCTTCCTCAGTTGGGGGTCCCAATTCTGCTCTGCTTTTGTTCATTTGATGTGATCACACCACTATTTGTTCTCTGCGGCAGTAATGCAAGCCCTGTGCTAGAATTGGATGCTTCATAGGCCACTGTGAGCTATCCATGGTCCTGACCAACCCTCACTGACTGTTCTCAGCTAGAACCAGTGTCTACACCAGTGGTTCCCAAAGTGGGGCACACGCCCCATGAAGGACTTCAGTTCCCAGAAGCCTAAGTCAGTACACTGGTTGACCAGTGCTTTGGGGAATAGACTTAGGCTTCTGGGAATTGAAGTTCAAAAACTAAAGTTTGGGAAACACTGGTCTACACAATCTCACCGAGAGAACTAAGCAAGAGAAGGACCCTCGACATCCTCTGAACGGAGGTGAGCCTCAAGTCGTCCGACTCAGATCTAGGAAGAGCTTTATGGCAAGATCAAATACTCTTGAAGGTACGCAAGAGCAAAACCAAATTAGAAGATGGAGGAAGGAGCTCACTGGACAATGAATAATATTAAAGGAGGATATGGCTGAAGAACTCAACCTCCCTTACATCACTTGAAGGACCTTGAAGAGGCTGCGGGTTGGAGTCCCTCAATGCAAGACCAACAGGCTCAAGTGGGGGCTGCTGGCAGACAGCAACACCTTGTGTGAATCTGGTGAGACACAGAATCCGGCTCATTTGCTGGTCTGCTGGTTACTACCAGAAACATGTACCGATGAGGATTTAAGTTTGGCCAATGACAAGGCCAAGAAAGTTCGCTCTGGACATGAAAGAAGAAGAGTGGGCAAAGTTTTATCATTGCTGAGTCATGAAACTTCCCGAGTTGTCTTTGGGAGAAGATAGGCTGATGGAGACCTCAAATGACCCCTTCATTCACAGTGCTTGTGTAATTGGGATTACACAATCTGTGGTAGCCTCATACTCTGTGCCAATGAGAGAGTGTACATAACACTCTTACAGCTCTCTGTATATATGGAGTTGTTCTTTAGAGCCCTGGACTGATGAAGGGTAGAATGTGATAAGCAAATGACCTGAAAATGAGTCCTAAATGCAAGACAAGATCAACATGCTCAAGTGGGGGCTGCTGTCAGACCGCAACACATGGTGTGAATATGGAGAGATACAAAATCCAGCCCATTTACTAGTATGCAGATTACTTCCAGAAACATGCGCCGATGAGGACTTGAGTTTGACCAATGACAGGGACAAGAGGGTGGCTTCATTCTTGCAGTCCAGGTTTTGATTGGGAAATGCAAGAAATAGAAGCTCCCGCTCAGAAGGTCAGCAGTTTGAGACCCGAGGGTCTACCTCCTAGTTCCTGTCAACCAAGCAGTTTGAAAGGAAGAAATTGCAAGTAGATAAATAGCTACCACTTCAATGGGAAAGGTAACAGCATTCTGTGTGCTCTGATGTCTAGTCATGCCTGCCACATGACCATGGAAATGTCTGCAGACGCATGAGCACTTCCTCCTACAGACAGACATGACTGGCCTTTGAGGAAGGGTTACCTTGATCTTCACCTTTACTAGATTTATCCATCTTGTGATCTTCAGTGTCTTAAAAAAATCAGCTTTGTGGACTCCAAACCCCAGCATCCATGTTTTTTAGGGGATTCTGGAGCTGGAGCTCCCCAAAGTTAAATCTGAATGATAGCAAGTTGCACCCCGCACATTAGCCACACTTGCTTTCCAAGTAACAAAAACGTGTGTATGTAAACACATTCAATTCACAATGGCACAGCTGTCAGTAAACGGAAAAAGTTAAAGGATTAAGTATTTAACATTTACGTTTTATTCTGCCTCCTCACAGGGCAAGTTCCCTCCCAGTGTTTAGCAGAATGGAGCATGATGATTCAAGACGCTTAATCGTTCCATAGACCGTCAGCGGCTTTGAATGTGAATGTTGAGGCTTGGAGAAAAGAAAGCTTGAGACGCCTCAATGTAATTAATCGGGCCATTATAAAGAAAATCCTTCATAATCCTACGGCACGCAGGGAGTAAATGATGGGATTTGTTGGTCTCGGTGTCTCTTGAAACAGAACTAATTTGTGACAGTTACACTAATTGAATGTATCCATGTGTCTGACGATACAAGAGCTAAGGTTTAGGCTTTCTTTAAAAAGTGCCAGGATTAATTTTCCATTAGGACTTCTTGGAAAACAAATATACAAACAACAATTAAGCATGAAAAAATAGTGTGCTTGACTGAAAGCAACGTATAGTTTGGGATGAGGACTTATGTAACATGGTTTTTGGTTTTTATGTAACATAAAAGCTCAATGGGTGTCATTGGTGACATCCATGAACCTGAACCAACTTGTGGTTATGGGAGCGAAGATGGGGAAGAGAAAAGCCACCGTTGCTGCCTTCAGTCAATTGGAGGAAAAACAGGATCACATTTAACCAACACATCAAAATGAACAGAGGGAAGAAAACATAATTTTGGTGCAAAGGTGGAAGATAGTGTCCACAATTCTCCAGCCAATATCACCACTTGTTATGCTGCCTGGTGGTGGTGGCGATGATGGTGGTTCTTGTTCATGTTCTTGTTTTTGTTCATGTTCTTGTTTTTTCCTTGTTCTTGTTTTCCTCCTCTTCCACCTCCTCGTATAATATCCAATTCCAATAATATTGGCTACCATCATGGTGATCAGCCATTAATATTGTCCTGTGCGCATCACAGAATTATACCCATACCACTGATCCAATTCCATGAGTCACTTTCTGGTCTTGAGCCCTTTTGGCTGCCTGGGTCTGTAGTCCATAATGTAGCAAGCCCAAACATTGTCCAGAAGAGGGAAATAAATATACTCTCAGACAGGTAGTAAACATAAGATGTTTATTGAGCTCGTGCTGTGCTCCATCATCCTACCAGTTATGCTGTGTTTCCCTGGCTGGATCACAAGAAGTGAAGGAGAAGATGAGCAGTTCCTATTTAGTGGCAGTAAAAGTTTCATTTCGCTCAGTAAATTAAAAAGGAAAGCAAATATATGTTGATCTCTTAAATACGACAATGCCACAACCTCTAAATGATTCGAAGGAGGTGATATATAAGCTCTTCATTATTCTAAAAGACACAGAAGTGTGCCCCTATTTTATTTCATAGTGTTATTATTATTTGCTGGGAATTGTTTCATTGCGTGTAATACATTATCCCAACATTTGCATTGGTTTTTACAGCCAGCATAGGTCACTTCTGAAATACTGTGGTGCTGACAGGTTTATAATTCTGCTGACACCGGCTGGCAGATAGATGTGCTTCTTCCATAGCAAAGAGACATAAATTTCCATTGCATAAATAGAACCAGGTCTGTTAAGCTCGATTGTCAGAAGAAAAAAAATGTGAGTTCAAGAAAATAACTGGGACATCCCATCTTTTAAATTAAAACTCATTGGAAACACTAAGGAAGGAGAATTATTTAACCCTCACCATGGCTGTGTTTGCTGCAGCCAAATATTTTTAGACATTGCTATGACTGGGCAGGGCATAGAAGTCCTATTTTGGACTATACTTCTCAGGACCCTACAAGCTGGCTTGGGAAATCTCATCCTATAAGCCAACTCATATTCTGCAATGGGGCCCATGGGCAGCAATCTAGGGATGCGACATCTCACCTGAAACCCAAAAGACCAGGTCTTAGTCAGGACTGAAGAATCAGGAGAAGGTCAGAAGATAAACCAGCTATCAAACCTGAGAAGTACGTTATGTTTTGGGAATAAAGAAGAACGAGGAACCTAAATGCCCATGAAAACTATAATCATGTGGAATGGAAACTACACATGGGACTGCGATGGCTTAATGGTTAAGACACTGAATTTTATGACTGGAAGGTCGGCAGGTCAGCAGTTCAAGACCTGAGTATTGCACAATGGAATGAGCTCCCATAATCTGTTCTGGTTCCTGCCAACCTAGCAGTTCGAAAGCAAGAAATTGCAAGTAGATAAATAGGTACCACTTTGGTGAGAAAGGTAACAGCATTCCATGTGCTTCAGTGTTTAGTCATGTCAGCCACATGACCATGAAAACATCTGCAGCCACAGCAAGGGAGACTTTTACTGAGGGGCGGGGGTGGGGAAATGCAACCAGGCAGGAAATGTCCATTTGGAAACTGAGAGCTAAAGCTGGGTGCTTCACAATTTGATCCACCCCATTTCTTCTGAGCTCATTCCCATTTGGTTTTATCTGTGCACATTTTCTCAGTTTCATGTTTTGTACCCAACTGCACATCTCTCTATATAAAACAGAAGAGTTTGTTTGTATGTGTTCCAAAGGCTCCCACACCCCTGGACAGATCCCGCTGAAATTTGGCACATACATACCTTGGGCTTGGGAGATCAGCACTGCCGTGGTATCAAAACCCATGGGGGTGGTGTATGCCCCCCAAATTGGGACGCAATTGATCTATACAATGTGTGTGTGTTTCCCAGTGATGTAATTGAGCTGATGTCATAGTCTCAGGTAGGTTGGGATTGTGACATCATCTGACTAGCTCAGCTGTAGCCCTCTGAGCTCAGCTGTAGTTTTCACCGTAGGTGGAAGGCAAATGGGCATGCGAGATCAGCACTGTGACTGTCGATGGAGAAGCAGGATGGGTGAGGGAAGAGAGAGACAGAGGCAGGGAGGCAGGAGTGACCCACATACATCCCACGAGGTTTCCAAGAGAGAAAGGCTGGCCTCATTATAAAAAAGCAAAACCCAAGCGAAGCCGGGTAATCAGCTAGTTTTGGAAAAAGTGCAACTACATAACCCATGATCCCCCCACCCTGTCTGGGTCATTCTGCGGGGTCAGACTCCAAAATAACATTTTCCAGTGATTTGCTTGTTACCTGTCAGTGTCCACTACACCCCTGTTTGCTAGGAATGAGAGTCAATTTGGTTTATTTTTAAAGGAAATCTGATACAGTAATTTCTCCATCGGTTGTAAATTTCTTTATAAAGAAGCCAGAAAGAACTTCAATTTTTTAAAAAAAGTGGAGTGCATGGTAAATTGAACATAAGAAAAGTAAAACTGATAGTGTTTTGTTTCTTATCTGTCCAGAAGAATGACTGGAGTGCTTAATCCTTAAAAAACCGTGCTTGAAATCCTGTGTAAAAACACTATTTGTGGTGCTGAATAAGGCTTAACCCCTCTGTTTGGAAGGGATCATCATATATAAAATGTTGAAGCCTTCCCAAATAGCTCTTTAGATCCTTGTAATAAGTGCCATCGGATGCAGCAGAGATTTAATGATGGATTTAAAAATAACAAGTGGGAACTGATTTCTTCTTTTTTTAAAAAAGTCACTGTCTTCATTTTTAATTGAAATTAGGAAATTTAAATAAAGGAGTCAATGAATAAAAATGTGGAGCCAGAAGAAATCTCATTAAATGATTGATTATTAATAACTTATGAATAATGATGATCTCTGGCTGCACTTTGTAAGATTGCCGTATTGTGTTGCAATACTGGTGTGTGTGTGTGTGTGTGTGTGTGTGTGTGTGTGTGTGTGTGTGTGTCTTTAAGTGTAAAGGACACACCAGGATTTGTAGTGCAACACATCTGGAGGCAAACTTGGCTGGAAATGCCTCTCCTGTAGAACCATCTGCAGGCCAAATAGGAAGACAACACCAACATTTCCTCTTGTATTTGAGGTCATGATGTACAGATGTTACTTTAGATACAATGGAGTTAATCATGATCACTTCTTAATATTGCAGATAATTTAGCTTCTAATGAAGACTGTTGACGCCCGTTTTGCAGTTCCGCAGAATCTGGCTTTTAAACTGAACTTTAAAGAAGGTTTCAAAAGTAAGCAACATAAAGATAGACTTCAGCACAATGGATAGCTCCAATAAAGTCAATGTTGAAGGGAAGCATTTTAACACGGGAAAAAGCAAGATGGAGAGAATTCTTCCGGCCAAGATATGACCCATGAATTTGGGAAAACCCATGATACCTGACCAATTCAAGGCCATATAATGATCTGATCTCCAAGGGACAAGGTGTTCAACCTTGGGTTATACTATCCCCACATCTGGCTTTGGTGGACAGGAAAGGATCTGCTTTTGGAATGCAAATTGGTTTCACCATAGGCAAAGGTTGCCCATGCTCAAAATCCAGTCGTATCTGACTCTAGGGTTCAGTGCTAATCTCTGTTTACAGCCAAAGAACCAGCACTGTCTGCATCTGCAGATGTTTCCATGGACATGTGGCAGGCATGCCTCAACACCGGAGTGCATGGAACACTGTTTACCTTCCCACCAAAGTGCCCCCCTATTTCTCTACTTGCAAATTCTTGCTTTCGAACTGCTAGATTGGCAGGAGCAGGGACAGACCTGCCAACCTTCCAGTCATCAAGTTCAGTGTCTTCACCACTAAACCACTGCAGCCCCACTGCATAGGTGCTAGCTCAGCATTTTTTCTTGAATGGGCCAGGTACTTTCGATTCCCATTTCCCAACTTTTAACCAAGCTGTGTCCTTTTTTATTTTATTGCTGGATTTTAACTCCAAAGATCTGTAGAGGATTCTGTCCCACTCTCCAGGAACATGCTTGGGCTCTTTGGCCCACTCTGTGGTCAACTCAGAAAGGCACTATTACAGCAAATATTTGCATATTTAGCAAATTAGAATGCAGAGCCTTATTAAAGGATCCAATTGTCTAGCCTTGAAAGTCATACAACAAGAGACTGGTTTTGAAATGACTATTCTATGATTACACTGCACAAGAACAATTTTGCTACTGGGAATAACACATGTTATTTTAAATGATATCGAGTGTGCTGATTCCAAATTTGAACCCAGAATTTGCCTGTCAAGTACAAATTTTAAGGCATGCTATAGCTGTTCAAATGGTAATGTATTTTTACAATGAAACATTATAACACTTGCAGATACCCCTATGCCTGCTGCCGCCTCAGCTGAATCACATCCCCTGGTGGCATGCATGTTCCAGCAGCAGCCGGGCACATCTGGCCAAGTCAGTGAGGTGACTTAGAGGTCAAGTCAGTGAGCTGACTTAGAGAGCCAACTTAGAAGTCATAGAGATTATTTTTTTAAAGTCCCCTCCCTGGGATGAGAGGGCTGCAGTGGCTCAAGTGGTTAAGATGCTGACTGGGAGGCGGAAGGTCAGCAGTTCAAAATCTGAGTACTGCATGATGGAATGAGCGGCTGTCTCTGTCCCTGCTCCTGCCATACTAGCAGTTAGAAAGCAAGAAATTGCAAGTAGATAAATAGGGACCACTTCAGTGGGAAGGTAAACAGCTAATGATCATTGTTACCAGTGATAGGATGGACTGCCAGTCATTGTTCTTCCTGAACATTTCAAGAAATGTGTCTTTAAACAAATTTGCTACTGGGAATAACACATGTGATTTACATGGTGCCAAGTGTGCTGATTCCAAATCTGAACTCAGAATTTGCCTATCACGTACAGATTTTAAGGTGTGCTATAGCTGTTCAAATGTTCGGTAATTGGGTAATTTATTTTTACATGGGAACATTATAACAGTTGCAGCTACTCCTATGCCTGCTGCCACCTCAGCTGAATCACGTCCCCTGTTGGCATGCATGTTCTAGGAGCAGGCGGGCACATCTGGGCAAGTCAGTGAGCTGATGTCAGAAATAGATATATAAGGCGAGATGGACCAAGGGCTTGTCTCTAGTGTGCAACCATCTTATTGCATAGTATAGCTAGGACATAGTGAGTCTGTTTTGAGCTAAAGATGAGGAGGTGCAGCTGTGTTAATAAACGGGACAATTTTTGCTACCTTTGTGGCAAATATACCCCATGTGATCAATGCAAGAACCTAACCAAGAGGGTGAGATTTGCTAACAAGATCCTGATGTCCTAGGTAGAATCGGACTTCAGATTTGGATTCAGCGCACTTGATTTAGTATAGGACACATGGATTAGACCAAGTAGCAGGCAATATTTAGTTTACTTTTGTGTGTGTGATGCAGTGTTATTTGTTCACAGAGACAGTTCTTCGCCAATCCATCGCCATGACTCTGCATTCAAAGCAACATGAAAATGACCTTGTGCAAGAAAGCTTTGCTTAGGCCTGATTATCACCATCCGCTCCTAGCCCAGTAAAGTTATTTGCATGGGTTTTTATTTAATTCATCGGCACAAGGAAAAATGAATCTGGTGAAAGGAACATTTAATCTCTTCTCCCATGTTTTCTCAAGAGAGCGGTTGTATTTAAAGATACACACACACAGAGCGCACTTCGAAACTGACTGCTTCTGGAAAGGGACCTTTAAAATAGTCTAGCGTTTAAATTTTAGTATATGTTAATTATTTGGACTCTGTATTAGGGCTAGTTTCATAAATCTGAGAAACCTCCTGAAACCATTTTCGGTTTTTATTGGGCACAACAACAGAGGCAGGGCCAAGAAGCTTCCCCGGCTGTTGGGGACATAAATCAGCAAATGCGCTGTCCCGTTGGAGAGTAATGTATCTTTCTCAAATTGCTGCAAAGGGGTGGTGGGGAGAAATGGCTCCATCTGCTTGCTACTCAGTAATAAATAATGCCATTAAAATGGATTTTAGAATAACTGGAGGATGGTCCTCTTAAAAGGAGTTTGTAAAATAGGGATGGAGGTTGGGAAATGGAGGGCACTGGCTACTTTATGTTTTGTTTCCCCTGTTGTGAATGAACAAGCTTGGTCAGAAAACCATCCTTCCGTACTCATCAGATGGGACTTTTGAAAAGTAAGTAGGTAAAAGGTATAGGTCTGTCATGGTGAACCTTGGCACTCCAGATGTTCTTGGACTTCATTTCCCAAAAGGCCAAGCAGCCCGTGAATCCATACAAATGGGTTTACTGCAATTCATCCAGCCTGCGCCGCCCCTGTCGCTCCCGGAAGCGGAAGTAAAATGCACCCATACAGAGGAAGGATTAACCCAGAAGAGTCTTATCCACATGGGTGTGTTTTACTTCCACTTCCAGGAGCGATGGGGGTGGCACAGGCTGGATGAATTGCAGTAAACCCCTTCATGTGGATTCACAGGGTGCTTGGGCTTCTGGGAATTGAAGTCCAAGAACATCTGGAGTGCCAAGGTTCACCATCACGGGTATAGGTGAAGGCAGTAGTGGGATGGGTGGGGCAAGTCATAATTTCTACTACCAGTATGGGCGTACCGGGGTGTACCGGCTGAATCCCATCACTGGGTGAAGGTTTCCTTTGCTTGAAAGCCAATCGTGTCCAACTTTAAAGGGCAGTGATCATCTCTGATTACAGCCAAAGAGCCAGGGCTTCCCACCAAAGTGGTCCCTATTTATCTACTTGCAATTTCTTGCTTTCTAACCGCTAGGTTGGCAAGAGCTGGGACAAAGTCGAGAGCTCATTCTATCCTGCAGTATTCAGGTATCGAACTGCTGACCTGCCACCTTCCAGTCAGCATCTTAGCCAATTGAGCCACTGCAGTAAAACTGGGCTACAAATTTGGTAAAATCAAATAAACCAAAAGAAGGGGCATTTCAAGGATGAAAAACTGGAATACAAATGTAGTGAAACTGGGATAGAAATGTAATACAATCTAATAAACCAAATAAAATAAATAAAAATTGTGTCAGAGATTACTCTGGGTTGAAAGGATTTTTTTGCTGGAGAAACTCCACTCAGGGGACGCCCGAATGAGGCTCCTTTCATATCCCCAAGATCCGTCATGCAGCACTCGGGTATTGAAACCTGACCTTCCAGTCTCCAAGCTCAGCATCTTAACCACAACCAAATGAAGTAGCAAACGCCTATTTTGCCCCGGGGATTTTAGCCCTGCAAAGAAAGTGTGCATGTACAGAGCGGTGGATTTGCTT
Organism: Bradypodion pumilum; assembly: GCA_035047305.1. Taxonomy (NCBI): domain Eukaryota; kingdom Metazoa; phylum Chordata; class Lepidosauria; order Squamata; family Chamaeleonidae; genus Bradypodion; species Bradypodion pumilum. The sequence goes on along the minus strand of JAWDJD010000009.1, from coordinate 39,531,920 downwards.
CTGCAACGGCGGTTAAATTGCCTTCCGTAACGGAATTTTATTCTGAGCCGGAAAACTGTCACACCCGAGAGGATGAAATTAAAAGCGAGGCCTCCCGAATTAATAAAGAGAGGCCAGATGTAAAGATGGAGCTTCTTTCGCCAAATCTCTGTTGTCTGTGAAGTGTGTGATTCCTGGGGAGGGAGGCATCAGAGACAGTAATTAAAGTAGCATACTGTAAAACCAGTGTCTGGATTGAGTTTGGGTCAAGGAGACCTCAGAATAGGTTGGGAATGCTTTGACGCAGGTTAAGCTGGAATGCAAAACAAAGGGGATGGATTATATTAACTTCAAAAGAGAACGAAGCATTCAGACACACCGGCTTTCCTGGGCTCAGTGGCTGCGCAATGTGTTCTGATTAATCTTGGCTAGACCAGCGATGCCTTATCTTATTCTCTTAAAGGTTTTCCTTTGTTTATCCCTAGGGCTAGTGTACAGTGAGACAAGTCCCCAGCCAGGAGGGTCCAGAGATTCATCTCTTCCCTTCCTCCGTCTTATCACCTTGCTATTCCCTTTGACCCCTGGGTAAATTGGATTTGGGTTTAAATTGCGCAGACGCTGTGTCTCTGTATTTATTTGGAAAAAGTCAAAGAGTCCGAAAACTTAATACTCAGCACGTGCCCAGCAGATGGACTCCTCAGAAAAATGCCTTCAACTCATTATTCAATGTGAGAGTTTCGGTCAAGATAAATTTACTGAACAAGCAGCAGCTCCTTGGGGGGGGGGGGGAGGGAGATGATAATCAATCTTGCCTTTTCAAATTTTGGATCTCTTGCTTCTGAAAGGTTTCAATCAGGCTCAGTTCATGCCAGGCCTCGGACGTCGTTCAAGTTTGAAATTTGAGCTGAAAGGTCTCTCTCTCAGCAGCTTTTCATGCAACCTTCTGAAATCTCAGGTGCAGATCTGTTGGGAAGGGGGGGGGTTGTTAAAAATGAAAGATCCCAGAATCTTTTGGCCAAGAAGTGCCATTGCTATGGGGCTCTGGAAGTTGTAGACTAGAAAATACTTTTTTCTTAACTGATCCCCCTGCATGTTTTCATTGTGGCAACCAGATCCTATGAGCCAACCTTTGCCTTCTCTGGCATTGGGGCATGTCATTTCTAGTAAAGGTAAGGTCAAGGTATCCCTTGTTCAAAAACCAGTCATATCCGACTCAAAGGATCGGTGCGCATCTCAATTTACATCCAAAGAGTCAATGCTGTCTGCATCTTCAGACATTTCCACAGTCATGTGGCAGGCATTAGTAGATGCTGGAGCACACGGAACACCGTGACCTTTCCCACTGAAGTGGCACCTATTTAACTCCTTGCAATTTCTTGTTTTCCAACTGCTAAGGTTGGCAGGAGCTGGGACAGATGACAGCAGCTCACTCGAGTCTTGAACTGCTGACTTTCCGGTCATCAAGCTGAGCGTCTTAACCATTAAGTCACTGTGAACCCTGGACACCACTGTACCTTGGGATCATTCTGACCATATCTTTAACCCACCGTTCCATAATCAGGAATAACCGAGGCCCATTAACTGAGATGGTTTTTATGCTTTCTATGTCATTAGAAGAATCAGAAGAGCTTGTTTTTGACCTGTGGACCTTCCAGTTGTCAAGCACAGCATCTTAAGCAGGAGTTCCCAACCTAAGGCCTGTGAGTCAGATCCAGCCCATGGTGTCATTTCATGTGCCCCCCCACCCAGCGGTGGGCATCAGCAGCTTCACACCAGTTCGCCAGAACCAGTAGCAGAAATTCTGGCTGGCCCTGCCCATCCAAGTTTTGAAATAAAGTAGTCCTGATTCAGGTACAACGGAGGGCTTTTCCCCTGGCCATGGCCACCATACCATGCCCACAGCATGGCAGTAATTTCTTTTTGGAGCCCACCACTGTTCCCACCCTTCTAAGGGCATTCAAGAAACAAAATGGCCACCCCCATTGAAGCTGTTGGGACAAAATGACCACCCCATTGTGCAGGCAGGGGAAAATGGCTGCCCGACCCTCTAAGCTGACTGAGAGAGCGTGACCTGGCCCCTGGCTTGAAAAGGTTGGGAACCCCAGGTCTCAACTATGAAGCCACCATGGCTTTTGTGCATTTTCCTCCATCTCCACCCTGCATTTCCAATCTTTGCTACAGAACACGAGCATGTCTACATCTCACTCTGTGCATCAGGCTTTGGTCCCTGCGCCTTCCCCCTCCCTCCTTTCAATTGCAAGGGCCCGGGTTTTTCTTCTCTAAAAGGTTCTCCTCATGAATAACCACTAAATAACAACAATAAGCCAAGTCGGAAACGAACTCCCGCTATCTGAAGGGTGTCACTGGAGTCAAGATAAAGAACCGGGAGTTCTTGGAGGGAGCCGGGGTGTGACAAAACCTGTCCCAGTGAATGCTGACATCCTGAATAAAATCGCTACACGACTCCACGTAGGTCAAGAAACGACATTGTTTCCTTGAGCGGCTTTGACAGCAGGGTGACAAAGATTAATAGCTTTGTATTGACTGACTTACTTCCAGTTCCTTATCTTTGTCAAGTCAAGGCTGTGTCCAAGAGCTGAAAGTGTTATTAGTCTTATAATTGTGGAAACATTTAAAGGGTTTCCCCTTAAGGGACTATGAAATCCAATAAACCTTTCATAAAACCTGAAGCATTCATGTGACAAAATAAAATAAAATAAAATACCCCTATATAACAAACAGCCCTCCCCGCCTCTTCAAACCTAACTCCCAGGTCCCCCTTTTGTCTCCGCGACAGCCATGCTTGGATGGGAGAAAACCTTGGAGCCTGGTACATCGAATCATGTTTGATTTATGAAGGCAGTTTTGAATTTGTATCCGTTGTTTCTATTAAAATATATATGAAAGGATGTTTTAAATATGAGCGATCAGTGTTCACTTCTGTCTTGATCAAGCTCTTTGTCGGAAAGGGGCGCCCGCCAGGATTTGCTTGCCACTTAGGTTCACGACGGTTTTGTTCGACCAAATTGGTACCGCTATTAAAGAGGTGTAATTTCATCGCGGCGAGAATGGCCCGTCTCATTTCCATCCCTGAAGTTCCAAATGAAGTTTATTTCTTCCTATGGCCCCTCATTGAAAGATCAAGTTGCTATTCTCTTTCTTCCATCCCCACCTCCATGTGGCCAATATTGTTTGATTTGCAAAGGAATTGCTGGCTGGAGATGGAGCTGGGAATTGAGAAGACAACAGTATGGGATACCACCAAGATGATAGCAAGGGTCATGTTAATACGCTGGACTCAAATTTGATCACCCTATAGAAGTCCCAGCTCCTGCCAACCTAGCAGTTCAAAAGCAAGAAATTGCAAGTAGATAAATAGGGACCACTTCGGTGGGAAGGTAAACAGCGTTCCGTGCACTCCGGTGTCTAGTCATGCCTGCCACATGACCACGGAGACATCTGCAGAAGCAGACAGCGCTGGCTCTTTGGCTTTGAAAGAGAGATGAGCACTGAACCCTAGAGTTAGATACGACTGGCTTTTGACCAAGGGAAACCTTTACCTATAATGCGTGATAATCTTCTGTAGTGGTCTATACAAAACAGAGGCTTTAGTTACTCCTTAGTTTTTCTTTTGGAAGAATATTATCTTTGCTCACATATTACAAAAACCTACCATTAAAGAACAGAACAAGGGTTGTGCTAGATCAGGGTGACGGTGTATGTCGTCCAGCATTTTCTTGAACTAAATAAAGGTTTTTCCCCTTGCTTGAAGGCCAGTCGTATCCAACTCTAGGGTTCAGTGCCCATCTCTGTTTCAAAGCCGAAGTGCCAGCGCTGTCTGCTTCTGCAGACGTTTCCGTGGTCATGTGGCAGGCATGACTAGACACCGGAGCGCACGGAACACTGTTTACCTTGCCACCCAAGTGGTCCCTTTTTATCTACTTGCAATTTCTTGCTTTCGAACTGCTAGGTTGGCAGGAGCTGGGACAGAGGCGGGAGCTCATTTTGTTCTGCAGTACCCGGGAATCGAACTGCTGACCTGCCGCCTTCCAGTCAGCGTCTTAGCCACTTGAGCCACTGCAGTCCCATTTCTTGGACTAAACATTTGGTCAAACACAATAGTCAGCCAGATGTCCACAGGAAGTTCAAAAGCAAGGCTTGAACCCCACTGACTTTCATTGAGAGATGAAATAGCAGAGAAGAATTATGGGCATCAAACTAGTAGCCATAGGTAGCCTTAACTTAGTTATAACTGCAAAACTAAAATGTAAGGGCTTATTTATTTATTTATTGATTGGATTTTTACCCCGCCCTACTCAGCGCAAGGCCGATCTAAGTGGGGCAAAATTCTGCACCAGTTGGTTATGGTTGGGCATGAAGGTAAGTGATTGCTTACTGGGTTTTCTGTCCACACTGCAGGTTTTAAACATTATCTTGAAGAAAAACAGCCCCTCATCAAAATCCTTAGGCAAATAAATCTTTAGAAATGAACTTGCCTACTCAAGCTTCACATCAGGAGCTGTTATTTAAAATACATATTTATATAATTTCTACCCTAATTAAAAGCTTCCTTCTGGGAACCCCTGACATGGAAATGAACTGTATGAGAAAGCACTACGGCACTGATCTCTGGCTTTAAGAGATGTTACAAGCAATGCCTTTCAGATCAATAACAAAACCCTGGGGATGCACCACCAAAATTTACTGATGACACCAGTTCAACATTTGCAGGTAAAACATTAGAGCAGTGATGGTGAACCTTGGCACTCCAGCTGTTCTTGGACTTCAATTCCCAGAAGCCCAAGTTCCTGTGAATCCACACAAACATGCAGTAAACCCATTCATGTGGATTCACAGGGACTTGGGGTTCTGATAATTGATGTCCAAGATCACCTGGAGTGCCAAGGTTCGCCATCACTGTACTAGAGTCACCAATAATGAACCCATTGCATTTGTAAGAACATGCTATCTAGATAACCCTTACCCTCATGGCTTTTCTGGGAATTGAAGTCCAAGAACAGCTGGAATGTCAAGGTTGGCCATCACTGCTCTATGCTTTTAGTCATGCCTGCCACATGGAGCTCCTCCAGTGGTTTAGTGGTTAAGGCACTGAGCTGGAGACTCAAAGGTCAGGTTTCGATACCTGAGAGCTCGAAAGGACTCGAAAGGACCCTCATTTGGGCAACCCCTAAAAAATCCTTTCAATCCAGAGTAATCTCTGAAATAAAATTATTATTATGGCTTTCAATAGGAGTGTTGTGATCCAGTCTTCATGAGGCTCTGAAGATTACCTGGATCAGGAGGCACTTCTTATGCCCAGCCCAGTTCTGCCTGCACCCGAACCTGAGAATGTTCTGAACCAGGAATCTCAGCCTGCTTTGGGCTCAACTCTGTTTCCCCAGGCAGATGACATGTCAGATCAGAAGTCTGACTCCAACAGTGATCAGCCCTCAGTTAGGGAAAGATTCAGAAAGGAGCTACACCTGCGATGCAAGCAAGCTAGAACTAGGTACCAAAGAAAGCTCCCAGCTGATAGCGATTACCTGGAAGGCTTATAAGCAAGCTTGTTGCAGCATTTAAGTGTCGGTACAATTCTTCAGTGCAAAGACTAACACCCTGCTTGACTTCAGATACATCTTGATATTGACTACCTAGACCCTGACCTGCCTGCTGTGACCCTGACTTCTCTGCCAACCCTGATGATGCCCCTGGACATCCTTTGGACAAGACGCTTGCTTGAACCAGACCTCGGCTTGCTCTTTGGACTTTGCGATTTGGACTCTCCTTGAATAGACTCTCTGTGTAGCACCACTGTGCGGTAACTGTGCCCACTGGGGTAGGTCAGCACAAGGGTCCATTTCAATGGACAACCTTCTGGGAGAGCATTCAAGGTCAAGCACAAAAAGGTGGGTGATTTGTGGAGGCTTCTTCGGAAACACAGCAAACTGTAAACTAGCTGAATGGTTCCTTTGCTTTTTCAGCCTCGTTGATGACAGGCCAACTTAACTTTGCATGCATTTGAATAAGTTAGTTATCATGAAGAAGCATTGTTACTCACTTGGGAAGAAATTGCAATCTCAAGTGTTGACAAATTGGGATTATAGGTGTTGTGTTTCCTGCCCCCTCACCAATCCAAAAATCACTCTACCCTGATGTCCTGATTCCCTGCAAACCACTGACTCCATAACTTCCTTGACTTTCTTTGAAGGCCATTGAAGGGCAGTACTCTCTAGCCCTAGCTGGGACAGGCTGGGAGGCTATTGCTCTGAAGGTTTTGGGTTACACCAGTGATTTAGCCAATGTTTATTCTGAAACAATCTCAGCAAAGTTGCTGAGTACAAAGGAAGGCCACAGACTCATCTCATGTTCACTTCTTACACTCCTGAGGGAGCTACAAAACTGTTTTGTTTTTGCCAGGATACATAATGCTATTAATATCACGGTACATCTAAAGGAAGCCTCAGAAGTAAAGCAGGATTTTCAGTGCATTTGCAGGAAAAAACTGAAGCCAGTTTCTACAAAATTCATGGGTTCCACAAAACGACCCACAGACCCCAAGGATGTCCCAAGATATTTAGATGTTTTAACTAAAAAACAAAATGACACCCTGTTCTGTGTATAAAAGCCAACTGGCTTTGCAGCCAAATCTTTCTTCAATGCAGTGCAATACATTTACTATTCCCAACTAGAGTAGACTGTCTGAATCTATGGGCTTACTCAATTGTGGACTGACCTTTCAGCAGCTGATTCAATTCATCTATTTTAGCTGAAATGAGCAAATATGTATGGGGTGATGTTCTGACCTCCACCACATCTCAAGCCAACAGGGCAGTGGATGATGTTGGCCCCAATTTCACAGGGGCAGTGAATCCATTCCACAACCTACTTTGAACTTTATAGGTGCTATCCAAGGTGCTGGACCTGGCCCCCTTCCAAATAGATTCAGCACCATGGATAGCTCTGGTGAAGGTGAATTTAATTCTGGTTTGGACTCACTGCTAATACAATATTAAAATCTTTCTTCTCCACTGAAAAAGGCTAGTTTAGGTAAGACAGGGAAAGCAGTTTGATGTCTTCTCCAACATCCTACTGCTGCTTTTCTTCCATCTAACAGTAGGGCCATCTCTAGATGAGAAGGCAAAGGAACAGCTCAAGTTGAAGCTTCAAGTTGAAGGTTTATTGCAGGGGTTTCCAACCTACAGCCCATGGGCCGGCCCAAGCCCGGAACATCAATTAACCTGGTCTGCGGTGAGAACCCTGCCGGTGCCACCGGAAGCCCCGAAAACATGCCAGAAGTGCCAAAAATGTGCCGTAAAAGCCAAAAATGTGGCGAAAACAGCCCAAAATGCGGTGAAAATGCACCACCCTTGCTCCCACCACCACGGGAAGTGGCAGAAGCAGTGCAAACAGCAGAAAATGTGCCGTGATTGCACCTGCTGCCACCGCTGCCTCCTGAAGTGGCAGAAGCGGTGGGAGGAACCATGCCTCCGGCCAGGACATCTGAACAAGGAGGCATGGTCCAGCCTGTGGCATGAAAAGTTTGGCCACCCCTGGTTTATTGCATTCATTTATTTACTTGGAGAACATCTATTCCCCTTTTACAATCCCAGCAAAGCTTTGTAATATTGTGATCCTATATACATTTACCTACAGGAAGGTTTCATTGGTGAATGCATTTCATTGGCTAAAAATATCTAATTGGTCAAGGCAATCTCGGACAGTATTGGTGAACCTTGGCATGCCAGGTGTTCTTGAACTTCAATTCCCAGAAGCCCTGATCAGCAGGAGTGCTGAGTTGGGCTTCTGGGAATTGAAATCCAAGAACACCTGGAGTACCGAGGTTTGCCATCACTACTCTTGGAACCCAAGAAGGTAAAATCTGTCACTGCTTCCAATTTTTCCCCTTCTATTTGCCAGGGATTGATAGGGCTGGGTACCATTATCTTGGTTTTTTTGATGTTTAGCTTTAGACCAGCTTTTGCACTCTCTTCTTTCACCCTAGATTTTCTTCACTTTCTGCCATCTACCTTCCACCTTCACCTCCTCCACTGATGAATACTCTGTAATTTGCTTCCTCAACTGAAGATCTAGAAAAGCACAGCAAGTCTCTGGGACTTTCACAGCTGGAAATGCTAGCAAAATGATTGTTGACTTGGGGCTTCCTCGTCATCCTAAGAAACGTCAGGCAGGCATAAAAGGATTAAAAACAACTGATGATTCATTTTTTCAACATAGAGCAGAGTACAGAGTCACCGATAGCTAATTTTTTCCTAGGTCAATGTGATGTCACACCAAACTCACCATGAGACAAGTGGAAAACTACTGAAGCAATTTGGCAGAGGACGTCGGCAGTCATCAAGCCTCTTGTGTGCAATCGGAAAGGAAACCGAAGGAGGAGGGGGAAGGAAAATATTTATTAGCAACTTTCCTCCTATTAGAGAGCACCTTGAGTTGTCTTGGCACAGCCAGTTGCCATATGGAGGGAGGTGTGACCTGTGTTAATTTTGTATGTATCAAGAGAGCTTGTGCAATATCAACTTCTATGCTGTGATGGGAGTTATCTCGTCCATATGGCTGCAGGGATACCTGGAAAATATTCAGCTCTTTCTCTCTCTGAAGTCAAAAGTACTATTTTCAACATCCAGCTGAAAAAAAGCCCTTAGATGATTTTTATTGCCAGTAGTGGTAGCAATAGGTTGCTGCGCAGTAACAACGAATCATGCGATGTAATGTTTCCAAGACAAGTGCAGACGAGTCCTTGACTTTAGACAGCAGGAGGTGGAGAACATTTAAATACATCTCCAGGGAGCACAATGTGGGTGAAAAATGCCCACGAGGGAGAAAAAAACATGTTAGAAACAAGAAGTCTAGTTTAGCCATCACACGTAACACACCCTACCCAGTCCTACTCTACACAATTGAAGCTAGGGACGGGATTTTAGTATTCTGTTTTTAACTGCAAACCCTAGATGTCTGCTGAAATTGCTACTAGTAAATTCTGGGGGCTTTGGTCCCTCACACCCCAAAGCCTCCTTATTACAACTGGTGTAATAAACAAGCCCTCCATTTCTGAGTTTGGAAGCAGAGAAACTGTCCAGAAGAGCCATAAGCAACGTCAGCCATGTGATCCATGTAGAAAACATGTGCACATGTCCAGAAGAGGTTAAACTCTGTGGCACTTTAAAGCATTAAGGTGATTAAAGCTCTCTGCTGCAACTTATTGGAGAAATGAGTTCTCTGAGCAAGGAATAATATAATATTAAAGGAGGATATGACTGAGGAACTCAACCTCCCCTACATCACTTGGTGGACAACAACATGCTGTGTGAATGTAGAGAGATACAGAGTCCGGTTCATTTGCTGATCTGCTGATTACTACCGGAAACATATACCCAATAAAGGGAGTCAGAAACAGTAGTAAGATTGGTCCATATCAGAAAATAGGGGTAAGTTTTTTTTGTTGAGTCAATGGCTCTCAACTGCCCATTCAAGAAGCCAAGCCAAGTCAAGCCAAGCCATCACACTTACAGTATATACTGCTTAATGCTTAGAGCACTCCCTGGGCGGTTCAAAAGTTAATTAGCATTTTACCCCCAACATGCTGGGTACTCATTTTACCGACCCTGAAAAGATGAAAGGCTGAGTCAACCTTGAGCCCTGGTCAGGAATGAACTTCCAACGTTTTGGTTGCAGGACAGCCGTTTACCCACTGCACTGCCAAATACAGCACATGAAAGTATTTTGGCCAAACATCAAGAGCATCCCTATTGCTGAAGGAAAATCTATTCCAACTTCTGGGAGGATTGCAGATCAGCTCAGAGGCAAAAAGGAGCTATGAGGGAGGATGATGATAATTTCACAGTCCCAGGGCTTTTAACCCTGTGAGTCCTGGCTCCCTACCACCCTTGGCTGCAAAGTTCACAAAAGGCAAAGAACACAATTTTATGACAGGCCCTCAGGAGGGATTATATCAAAGTACCAGCAGGTCATTGTTTATCAGCCGAGTCCTAATCAATATCAAGTAATTACAGATCACTTCACATAGATCTCTGTGTCAATGCCTTGACAGAATAACCAGTCACAGCTTCTGTCAAGCTTTTTGGTCTTCACAGGAACCTGATTTCAAATGCAGACCAAGATGATGAAGTCCCTGTGACTTCCGTGATACGAGGTGAACCATTTCTTATGGTCCAAAGGATGTGTTCTAAAAGGAACAGCATGAAATAGGAAAACATCAAACGAGCAAACTGTATCAACAATTGGTCATGCGAGATAGGTATATTCATTTTTTCGATGGCTTCCATGAAAACCTGCTTGGTATTTCTAGTTCAAAACCTTGACATATTGTCTTTTGCTTCCATTATGTTTTTTTAAAAAATCACCATTATTCAACCAGCTTGGGCTTACGTCTGGTTTCTCTCAAGTCACACATTAAATGGGACCTTAACAAGATAGGTAGAAAACATGGCATGGGAGGACATTGCGCTTCTTCTTCATTCGTGTCCTGATCAAACCCTTGACTGTCAAAATGAAGCATCTGGATCTTTGCCGGGTTTCAATAAAGCAACAACTCTAGCCTATCTCCACAATTTAGGGACCTTAAGTTCATCTATGCAGTTGTTCATTAATTGCAGGAGCCATTCCAAAGTGCGGAGACCAAACTGCTTTATCTGCTGATATCACAGATGTTAAGTTATCCTCATGAACCACCATGGGGAGGGGGAGTCACTATACACATGAGTTTATTTAATTTATCTCCAGAGCTTTTGAATGTTGCTTTTTTTTGAGGGCAGGTTCAAGAATTTGCCAGCAGCATATGACTTTTCTGAGATATGTTTATATTTTGTCTCTCTGTCTATCTTGATGGCACTTGCAATTTTTGAAAAACGATGACAAGGAAAACATGAAAAACAGGCTAAATGGCTTTTTAAAAAGTTCAATGAAATTGCCATGTCTTGGGTAACTTTTAAAATCCAAAAATTCAAGGGTAACAGTGGTCCTTCTGAGAGAGGACATTACACAGTCCTGTGGCTTTCTTCTTCTTGTTGTGCTATATCCAATTCTGAATATTGGTGAACATCAGGGAAATCAGCCATGAAGACTGTCCTGAGAATATAATATAATGCCATGGCCTTTCATTTTAGGTTCTGTGCCCAGATCTAAAAATTCCCTGCTAATAATGGTGTCTGGCCAGGTTATCCTGCCAGGGTAATAGAGTAGACCATACTGCCAGTGAATCAACGCAAGTGTCAGGCGGCAGTTAACTAACCTGACAACCCCAAGGACTAACGGCGTTGGGTGGCGAAGTCCACAGGGAAGGGTGATGGTCCCCAAGTGGATTAAATCCCACTTCAATCCCTCTTGATGGAGGACATCAGTTTTATCCATCCTGGCCTGGGACTAAGGAGAACTTTATGTGCCAAAAGGGATCAGGACCAGAAAGTGAATCACTGAACTGGATCAGTGGTACGGGGGTTATGTTGCGATGTGGAAGGCAGATGAAAGGCAACCGCATTATATTCTCAGGACAGTCTTCATGGTTGCTCGCCATGAAGGTTGCCAATATTCAGATTCGGATATGGCAATACAAGAATAATAATAGTGGAAGACAGTTTAAGGTCTGGAATGGGTAGACTTCAGCACTGGGTTTCATAGTCACTCAGCAATGGTTGAGGTAGAGAGATACAACATAAGACCTCTTTGTAGACCACATCTTACTAGCAGAAGTCTAATGGTTGTAGCTCACTCCATGAAAGGCAGGGAAAGCAAATGAACCAATTAATCCTGCAAGCTATTTACTTTCCCTCTCTAATATTTGTCAATACACCCACCAAATGAATATTGTCACCTTTGCTTGTTGACTCCATCAAAAACATCTTCTGCTCTTTTGATGCTTCATATTGTAACTCACCTTTCTAACTCCCTGTAGGTATGGATCAAAATTAAGGCATCAGATAAGGATAAACCAAGGAGGTACTCAGGTTTTATGACCCAGGCGGTAACTATGCAATTATTAGCCATAAATTTTTTCCCATTTCACCACAGCATAATGCAAAGAGTGAAAGTTTTGGTGACAAATTACCATAATCTATGGACTTTTAAACTTGCAGAACCCTTCTACACATGTGCAGAACCCTTCTGTGCAGAAGGCTTCTGCACATGCACAAAAGGGTTCTGTGCAGGTCCCATATTTTCCAGAGCCACACTTGACACTTTTTGGCAAGTAGAGAAATTGCAAGTAGATAAATAGGGACCACTTTGGTGGGAAGGAAAACAACATTCCATGCACTCTGGTGTTGAGCCATGCCTGCCACATGTCCACAGAAATGTCTGCATTTCCCTAGAGTTGGATACAACTGGCTTTCTAGCAAAGGTGAACTTTACCTTTACTAGACTATTAAGCAAATGAATCAGTTTCTTCCAATTCATTCCAAGCTTTAGCAGGACTGCACACACCCTTCTTGCTTTCAGGCTCTGAGTTATACCTCCACATATCTGGTTAATGGGCCGGGCGATAAGTCGAACGAGCTTTCAATTCAGTTCTTTCTACTTTCTCCTTCCTGCTTTTCTTGCTGATTCTCAAGATGCTCCTGGCTTCTTTTTGAGATATACAGAGAAATCAATGGAGGTGAAGTTGTGCTTCCCACACTTGATTGTCAATAAAGGATATTACTTTCTCTTGATTTGTAATCATGGCAACAAAGTGCCTGAAGATTTGAAGCTAAGTTTCTCTCTCGTCCCTGGTTGTGGATGTATCTTGGCCGATGCAAGAAAATTACGATCATCCTTGACTTTTCATAGCATTGAGGTCACCACTAAGGACTCTTGAATGGTCTTCTTGGGGATCGGTAGCCCAGGACCTCTTCATCAAGCAGTTAATATGTACACACACAGACAAAGTAACAGTGGTGGCTAACCTTGGCACTCCAGCTGTTTTTGGGCTTCAATTCCCAGAAGCCCACGTCAGCACAGATCAGGGCTTCTGGGAATTGAAGACCAGGCACAGCTGGAGTGCCAAGAATAGCCGCCACTGGTGTAGCCTGTTGTGACCTGATGTGCATGTGATCTACTCTGTGTTGGGTGTTATAAGGCCAAAATGAATGTGGCAGGTCTATATGACCTTTCACCCACTCATTCAGTGGAGGTTGAAACTTTTACATGGGCTCTTCTACTCTGCTGGCCCAAGCTATCCTCAATAGCTGAAGATCTATTTTTGGGATTTTCTAAGCTTCTCAATTTTCTATCTAATTTCAACCTTTAAGCCTGATTAGCTGATGTGCCTCTTCAAATACCATCTCTCCTCCCGCTAGCCATTGTCTCTCAATGATCAGGGACGTGTGTGTGTGTGTGTGTGTGTGTGTGTGTGTGTGTTGCTTAGCTTGTTGTAGTCACCATCTCCATGGCTTGCTTGCTGACATTTCTGGATTTGTATTTGTTCTCCTTCTATCTTTTATATCTCTTACCTTTTGACTTGTTTCTTGGCTTAGGGAATTGTGTTGGATGTGGATAATCACTTCTGGCAATTGTTGTAAATACCTCTTGGTTTGAATGAGGGGCTGCTACCATGGGAAGGCACTGGACAGGAAGTGGTGGAGGCACCTATTTGGGGTTGGGGGGATGCCATACATTGCTATTGGTACCCCAGGGTTCCAGGTGGGACAAAGCCCGATTGCCCAAGATACCAGCACGTGCCTGGCTGCTTCAGCCTGGAGCAACTGGGTGAACCCCCCTCATCACTGGATATCCTATTTTGCATACTTGTGCAATATACAAAAATGGTTCTTGAAAGTGCAAGTACTCTTATCTACATTTCTTATAGCAAGGAGAAACATTCAGTGATATCTCTCCCATGGGGGAAACAATACAAGTGAAAGTTTACATCCCTTGTTTGAGGACATACTGTAGTGTTACAAGTTGTATAGATTCTCTTCATAGACTCATCTTTGCTCTCAAAAGAGAAAGGTACAAACCTCCACTATCACTACCTTGCAACAAAAGAGTCCAAAAACTATAAAAGTTCACTGTATGAAAGCATTTAGAAGTTTATGCCAATCTTTTTTCTCTGCCTCAGGCTGGCGCTACAGTAATAACGTTGGTTTCCAAGGTCTTATATTAAAGGAAGCAGAAGACACTGTGAAAAGCGGTACCCAATAAACTTTATTTCAAGTCTGGTGTGGCAGAGGGAAACACTTGGATTTATATTTGAAAGTACTTTTCTCCTTCTTTGACTCAAACTGTTAGTTTATTTACACCAACCATAAGCTGCCCCCCAAAGTGGCGAGCACAATTAAAACATTTGAAGCCAAGTGTTTGAAATATTCCATAAGGCAAAAACCTTTGAATCTATTGGCTTCTACAGTAGGTGAACAAGGATTTTCTCCCTATAAATATGTGGAAGGAAATCACATGGGAGCTAATTATCATACCTGTCATTGGCCGGGATTGCCCATATTTCCACGCCAATTTTCTCCATTTCCCACCCGGAGCTGCCGCTACCCTGTAATTTGGCAGCGGGGGGGGGGGAAAAGGAGTTACTGCACATCCCTTCTGCGCAGGTCCTTTCTATGCATGAGTATAACCCTTCTACGCATGCGTAGAACCCTTCTATGCATGCGTTGAAGGCTTCTGTGAAGAAGGGGATATGTAGAAGCCTTCTACGCATGCGTAGAAGTGACCTGCACAGAATGGGGCCAGCCATTTTTACTACCGGTACGCGCATACTGGTGCGAACCTGCTGATGCCCACCACTGTCTGTCTAGAAAACCGTAAGTCACCATAAATCAGAACTCTCTTGAAGACTCACAATTATTGTTATCAGGAGAAGCAGGGTGTGTGTGAGTTAACTTTTCCTATTTTGCACTAAGATTAAAGGTATGGGCAGAAGGACCGGAAAGCTTACCAACAGAAATCCATCTGTATGCTTGCATATATCCTCCAGCTATTGGAAGATATTCATCATTGCTATGGATATATAATGATCTGCTGATGTGTTTCCAAAGCCATCTGACTGATTGTTTTTGAAACCAAGATGCTGGTCAACTTTTGGTGGACATGCTGACATTATGGTTTTGTGTATCTAAGACTTCAATGACATTTTCCCATGCTTCCCTTCTTTAGCCTATTTCAGGGATTCTCAACCTGGGGCCCATGGGCCAGATGTGGCCCACGGCACCATTTCATTTGGCCCCCCCCACATGAAGTGCCATGTGGTGGAGGAAGGGCAAAATGGCTGTCTGCCCCCAAAACTGTCTGAGGGAGCATGACCCGGCCCCTGGCTTTAAAAGGTTGAGAATTCCTAGCCTATTTAATTGTTTAGCCTTGTGATGAACTCCGTTATGGAGTTTTAATAACTCTGCATTTGAAGATCTGAACTAGTGAGGGTGAACCCTGGCACTCCAGATGTTCTTGAACTTCAATTCCCAGAAGCCCTGATCAGCAGGAGTACTGACTTGGGCTTCTCGGAATTGAAGTCCAAGAACACCTGGAGTGCCAATGTTCACTATCACTGATGTAAACTCTCTAATTTGTTGACTGTCTAAAGCAGGGGTTCCCAGCCTATGGCCCACCTCCTCCTCCTCTGTACCCAGAAGTGGAAGTGGGTACATTTATGGCAGCCATAAAATGTGCCCACATATGTGCAAATGCACCTGTGGAAGTGGGTGCATTTACAAAAGCACCTGCTTCTGCTTCTGCGGTGTGTGGTCTGGCCCACTCAGCTGTCTGTCTTGCGGCGTCTTCAGGCCCACAGCGTAAAAAGGTTGGCAACCTCTGGTCTAAAGAAAGGAATGCAGAGCCCAAAGGAACAACTTTTCCGGTAAACCTCCAGAACTTCAGAGTTCTGGACTATATCTTCCAGAATTCAGAACACTTTTGGGTGCTGTACTGTATATACTCATGTATAAATGGAGTTTTTTAGCCCCAAAAAGGAAACTTGGCTTATACTCAGGTCAATGGCCATGAGGTTCCCAAGACCACATCGAATTGAGATGTGCTAACAATTTAATTATTTTTACCATATTTTTATGTATTTTGATTATTGAAACTCACTAGCAGCTTCTGCATTTCCCACCCTTGACTTATACTTGGGTCAATCTATTTTTCTGGGTTTTCTGGTCAAAATTAGGTACCTCGGCTTATATTCGGGTTGGCTTATACTTGAGTATATACGGTACTGTAATTCAAAACCGAACCCCCCCTCAAGAACAAAACAAAAATTCTCAACTGCCCAGCCTTGTGTGTATTTGATACACTACTACAGGAGCAGAAAACTTTTAAATGTGCTGAGAAGTAGTTCTGCTGACTTACTCCCAAGTGTTGGGAATTAAATCGACTAAGTGGTTTCTCCAAGCACAGCACCTGTCATATCTGGTCTTCTTTTCATAACTTCAAAGATATCAAAGTTATGAAAGTAAACCTAGGAAAGGGTCAGGAGCTGTCAGTTTCTTTGATTGATGCTTTGTTACATTTTGGCTCATTACTGTGCCAGGAATTTTCAATATCAAGCCAGAGGACTTTGGAGCCTACAGGAAATTAAGATTAGTATTGGGGATGGAGGATGGGAGAGCAAAAACAACCACAAGAGCAGTAATAAATAGGATATATAAATAAGGCCCCCACCTCAGTCACTACCACATGAGATATAGATTGTGATGCAATCTGAGTTAAGAAAGCTTGTCCAAACAATCGTCTTTTCATTGCTTATGTTTTGGAATGGTCTTGGCGTACAGGTTTTCTTCGGCTTTTGTTCTGATCTTCTTTCCTTTAACACTTTAAGATATCTTTTTTTAATTTCAGAAGTTGCTGTCAGGTGGACGTGATTTCCTATGAACCCCTACATATTGTGGGTTGTGTTTGTCATGTCACCTCCCATTTTTTTTTAAAAAGCCTGCTTCCATGTATTTCATTTCAGTTCCCATTTTTTTATTAGTGTTTGATTCATTGTTTATGAGTCTCTTGTACTTTAGAGCTGATTTCTTAACTGCTTTTATCTTCTTTTACATTGCCTGGGATATTCGTTTAGCATAAATTTATAATTGCATAAAATAGAAGAAATGGGATAAGGAAACAAAGGGAATTGGTGTTTATTATTGTTCAACACTAGGAGCTGCTAAACAGTTGACCTTAGACAGTATTCTTACTTATTTGTTGACAGTTCAGTGTGGCAAGTGCATTTAGCTGCAATCTTTAACAGATTAATGACCCAACTAGGCTGAAAATGATAAAACAATTAAACTCATCTCCCCTGCAAAAAATAAATAAAATAAATATGAGGATAAACCTTTGAGATTAAAGACCCCCTTTTTTCTTTAAAAGAAGATCTCTGTGCCACATCAAAAATACTTTAGATAAACTCACCTTGAGATACTGGTGGTCCAGTGGATTGCTCAACCAACCAACTAGCCAGCCAGCCAGCCAACTAACCAGCCAGCCATTTGGCCAACCAACCAACCAAGTAAAATGCTGCTGCCGCCACCGATGCCACCACCACCACCACCACCGATGATGCTGTCACCATTGTCTATCTCTCTATCTATTGAGTGACTACAAATAAATTTTTAATAAATTCTTAAAAGTGAAGACATTGGGGCAGAAGAAAAGAGTTCAGAAACAACTAAAGAAAGGTGACAGTGGGCTGGGAAACATCCCTCCCCCAAGCAAGAACTATTTCATAATGACTTTTCCTAGTGATCAATGGCTGAACTTTGCTGAAGCCCTTTATGGTTTCAATTTATCCTCTTGCTGTCTAACTCCAGCATTGTTGCCAATACTCATTATTTTCTGCCAGACATTTATCTTGCATTCTATGGAAATCATGAAAGCTGTTTTCTGTCCTTATGTCATTATCTTTTTGTTTCACAAACTGGCTTGGAAATTGACCAAAGAGACCAAGCAGAAATGGGAATACCCAAAGTCTTATCGCCTGCAGTGCAATGCATTTCACCACGGAGACCAAGCAGAAATGGGAATACCCAAAGTCTTATCGCCTGCAGTGCAATGCATTTCACTCGGCACACCATAAACCTTTAGGGATGGTGGTGACCATAAGTCATAATTCTCTCACCCACTCTTGAATAAAGCTGGTTACAAAGCAAATGATTGATTGTGGGAGAGACTCTATGTAAGGTTCTGCAAATGGACATTAACTTGAGAATCTTCTGAGATTGATCTATCAGCTGTCAAAGGCAGGTGAAGATTACTTGGATGGATTTTGATTAGTGGCCTGGATTCTATTTCTAATCCCAACCAGAGTAGACCTATTGGCTGAAGTCTTGTTTAGCAGAGTAAGTTGCATGCCAAGCAGGACCATCTGAATCAAAGGAACCTATGGAGGAGTTGGTTCATTAAACCCATTTGCATCAAATCTCTACTGATTCAATGGACCTTCTGTGGTTACAAGTTACTATGTGCAGCAGCAGGATTTCAGCCACTGAATCAATTGTTGGATGATGTCAACATGTAGGTAGATCTCATTGAATCAGTACAGTACTCCAGTTGACTTAGCAATAGGCTACTGGTTACTTTTTTACCTGTGATTGTGAGCTGCCCTGAGTCGGCCAAGGCTGAGTGGGCAGTGTAAAAATCAAACAAGTAAATTAAATTAAATTAAATTAAATTAAATTAAATTAAATTAAATTAAATTAAATTAAATTAAATTAAATTAAATTAAATTCTGTCCACGTTCACACTGATTCAAAGCTCCCTGAATATAGCTGTGACAGTCCTAGATACACTATTGTTATGGAAAGTTTTGTGCAATCTGTGAAGTATATTTAACTGATCATTTAAAGCACTGTTTCTCAAGATTTAATGAAGTCAAGTGTTATATCTAATTTGGAGCATATTGTTTGAGATGCTTTTCCTAAAAGTTGAGGATAAAGCATACAGTGGGAGGCAAGCACAACCCTCAATTAAATTGGCAGTGAAGGCAGGCTACGATAAATATTTCCACATGTCTTAGGATACAGTACAGCAGTGCAAATGACAAAATACTGATCATTAGTTCATGAATTACTCTAATCCCCCTCTTATCTAAATGCCTGTTGCTCATCTGATTTCTGGCTTGTTTACATGGTTGTCTATCACTAGGAATGAAATAAATCCTAATAAAAAGAAAAGCTAAAACAAAAGAGACTTGAAATCAAGCCAGTGAATTTGCTGTAACTTGAAGACCATGGTCATCAATTGATAATAAAGAGGGAAAGCAAATGTATTTCTTCTTTGTTTCACTTGACGTAAAATGCCACCTAAAGGCATCCCTTTATTGCAAAGGTGACCCAGAAATTCACTTAGGCTGCAATCTTATATGTACTTGTCAGGAACTAAGTATATCAGTGATCTCAGAGAGACCCACTTTTGAGTAGGCATGCATAAGACTGCAACATTAAGGAATAGAGCTAGCATCAGCTGGCTGGTTCATTTTTTAAAAAGCCCAGAAATTTATGATATGGCAGAGGTAAGACTGGGAGAAACAAATTAGAGAAGGCAGAATTCTCTCCCTCCTTCCACCACTCGGTCTGCTCCTTTCTTTTCCTCTCTTCTGTTTCTCTAAAGAGGATGGTGCTTGTCCTGATATGAGAACTTGGAATTGCATTTAGGAATAACAACAGTGGCGGGCATCAGCCGGTTCGCACCAGTTCGCCAGAAACGGTAGCAGAAATGCAGAAGTATTATCACTCAAACATCTCCTGTTACTTTCACCTTATAAAAAAACTATCCCCTGCCTTGATTATTATAGACAAGGCGATAAGCAGTCTGCTGAAGGCTAAAACAGTTTTGAAATGAAAGATCTATAACCAGATTTTCCTTTTAATTCTTCTGTGTCAAGCTGGAAGGAACTGTAATTGTTACATCCTGCCAAGTCACTTCCAATTTACAGTGGATCTAAGAATTAGTGACCTTTAAAGATTTATATCATCATCATCATCATCCCTGCACGGATCCTGCAAACTCAAAACTGTGGCTTCATTTATTGCATCAGTCCATCCCATGCTTAGTCTTTATCTTCTCCTGTTGCCTTCCACTTTTCCTAACATTATTGCCTTTTTGGGTGGCCCAGGCCTTCTCATGGCCTGTCCAAAGTACAATAAGTCCCAACTTAGTTGGAACACAATCCATTGTTTACTGGCAAGCCAGTATTGTGGGTTGGACATGGTTAATTCGTATCTATATATATAAAGCAGAGGTGTCCTCTTGTATGTGATGAATACAAATCTACACCCCTGCACTGATTGCATTGTAACATGGCACACACATATCTTGGGCGTGATGGATGGTCACTGCAGGGGTCACGAGCCCCATGGGGGGTGTATGCCCCTAAATTGATCTGCAAAGGGAAGTATACTCTACAGGAGTGTGTGTGTGTCCCAGTGGTAGTATCCATAGTGATGCTAATGTCATAGCCCCAGGTAGGTCACCCAATTGTGATGTAATTGAGCTGGGCAGGGGCCTGACACAGGTGGCCAGACACATAGTGATGCTAATGTCATAGCTCCAGGTAGGTCACCTGATTGTGACATCATCGTGATGTAATTGAGCTGGGCAGGGGCCTGACACAGGTGGCCAGACACATGTATGGGGAAAAAAACCCAAGCAAGGCCGGGTAATCAGCTAGTATCTTCTAAATCAAATTACTTCACTGGAAGCAGCTATTAGGTTTTTTTCCCTTCAAGAAGAAGAGACCAATAATCTCCTTACAGCAGCTCTGGAGGACATTTCCACTGAGGAACAGAAGACCTGGAGAAAGAGTCTGCTCCGGTCATAATCAAGCAACTTCAATTATTGTCATTTTCGAATAATGTGACATGGATATCTTCCATAACATCTGTTTTGGCCCTCAGCATCCCAAGTCTGCCCTTTGGATCACAACAAAAGGGATCTAAAGTGGCATAGTCCTTGCTTGGAGCATTTAGTGTTTCTGGTGTCATCACAGGTTGATTTTCAGGTTAGGGAGTGGTGCTAGTGGGATACATGAAAAGGACAGGAAATTGTTTTTCTTCTTGTCTGAAAATTTTAGAACTTGAGATCTTCTAATGACAACTGGTGAGAGATTCAGAGTGATGCCCAACTTTTGAACTCAAATGAAGTGACGGTGAAGGCCAAACATAAATATAACATTACAGAACACATTGTGGCTTTCTGCCTGCAGCTGAATGAAAGGACAACTTGTTCTAAATCCAAGGTGAAATGCAGTTTATTTCATCCAAGATGACTCAAGCCATGTTCTCTTATTATAATTTTGTAAAATAGCTTGGCAATTTCCCCCACCAAACCACTGATCTGGTTTTGTCCGTCTTTTCCTAGGATGCCTCTTTGTTTGCAAAAGGCATGCTGGCAAACACAGAGGCTCACCAATGCTGTGACTTCCTTCTCTTAGGTAATGACAAAATTGTGCCTCGTTCTACTAAATACTTCCCCTCATTCATTGTTTGGAAATAGTATGTCTGAACTTTGGCATCTTATTTCTAGAGAAGTGATAGGTGCAGGGTGGAAACTTAAAGCCTTTTTTCAGAAACAAAGTCTCTATAATGTATGCTCTTCTCCAAATCCTCAAATTTAACTTTTAGTGATGAATTACCTCCATGAAATTTCTCACACTGTTGTCAAAGGAAGATTTGTGCTGTGTGCAGAGACATGGGGTAAATATCATGCTATCTCATAGTTTGGAGAAATGAAAGAGAGAGAGAGGAACATTATTATAATTCAGTATTTGTTGTGTTCCAGTTCTCATTGGTTTCCGAGGAAGGCCTGGATCAGGGGGCACTCCCTATGCCCAACCCAGTTCTGCCTGCACCCAAACCTGAGGATGTCCCGAGCCAGGGATCTCAGCCTGCACCTGGCCCAAGTCTGTTCCCCCCAGCAGCTGATTTGTCAGATCAGGGGTCTGGCTCTGACAGTGATCAGTCCTCAGTCAGAGAAAGGTCCAGAAAGAGCTACACCTGAGACACAGGCAGGCTAGAGCAAAGTACCAAAGACAGATCCCAGCTGATACTGATTAGCTGGGAGGCTTATAAGCAAGCTCTTTAGTGCAAAAACTGACACTCCAGACTGCCTGTCTAGACCCTGACCTGTCTGCCGTGACCCTGACCTCTGGCAACCCTAACGATGCCCCCTGGACACCTTTTGGATTAGAAGCTTGCTCGGATTACTGGTAAACAGACCTTAGCTTGCCTTTTGGACTTTGATATCTGGACTCTTCTCAAACAGACTCTTTGTGTAATACTTTATACTAGACCAGGGGTCAGCAAACTTGGCTCTCCAGATGTTCTTGGATATCAATTCCCAGAAGCCCAGATCAGCAGGTGTACTGACTTGGCTTCTGGCAATTGAAGTCCAAGAACACCTGGAGAGCCAAGTTTGCTGACCTCTTGGTTTTAAAAAAGCTTCCAAGGTTATATATGAAAGCTACCTCTCTGAACGCAATGGGAATTATGTTGAGTACCTTCATATTAAAGATTGGAAGCTTTTATTTTTTTGACAAAGTGGTGCCTCTTGGCAGATTGTTATAGCTCAGGGGTCAGCAAGCATGGCTCTCCAGATGTTCTTGGATTTCAGTTACCAGAAGCCCAAGTCAGTATACCTTCTGGTAACTGAAGTCCAAGAACACCTGGAGAGCCAGGTTTGCTGACCACTGTACTAGACAGTTCTGAAGAAATGGTTGCCTTAAGTTGGAATTGACTTGATGGCATGCAATTATTAGAATTATGGAGATTTTTTTGTGGTCCCTTCTTGTCCACCTTGTTTTCTCATTTCATTGTATATTTGTGAGGGAGATGCCTATCATCAAGTAGGAACATACCTGTCAACCCACGGCTCCGGAAAAACGTCATAACCCGCGGAAGGGGTAAAACCCTTCCATGCATGCACAGAAAGCGCTACACCACTTGCATAGGGGCATGCGCAGAAAGCGTTTCCCCCCGCTGTCAAATTATGGGGTTTTGGCAGCAGGGGCGGGTTATGACGTCAATAGACGTCAAATTACGGGGTTTTCCAGGCCAAATCGGGATGGTTGACAGGTATGAGTAGGAAGGAAGACCTTTGCTATTTTGTGTAATTTTCATTTGTATGGACATGCCACCTGGGGAGTGTAAACATGGCTGTAAATGAAGCGGTTAAGATGGGGAATGGATGGAAGTCTCTGGGAAATAAGGCCAACTCTATCCATCAAACTGGCTTCTTTATTAAATTGTCAAGCCAACAAGGGATTTTGCTTTACATCTGGAAAACCAAAAGCATAGAGGGGGCCAAGAGCAGGACAATACAGCACCCAATGTGCCGTCCGAAAGCCATCCTGACAGCGATTTAGAAGGCACGTTGCCTTCCTGAACATGTAAACTCAACTTTGTGCTGACAGCTTGCTGTAAATAAAGCAATGAAGTAAAGCTCTCTTCCTTTTGTTCCGCAAATCTGTATATATTAAGCCCAAAATGACAAGACAAGAGAGCAGACCCTTTGGAGATTTAAAGAGAGGGGGGGAAAGAAGGAAGAACACAACATTTACCTAGTTAAATAGATCACATGAATCAAGAGGAGGATTTTTATTGTTGATGCTTCAGCACCTGGGGAAAGCATGAGACGAGGACTTTCAACCTAGGTTGGAGATTAAGGAATATTGAATGTCTTGTTTTTCATCCCTTAGTTACCATAGTATCTGGTTTCCTTGGTTACCAGTGGCCAAGGAAGGGACACTGGGGAAACAGGGGGTTTGATATATCTCCTTTAAAGAGAAAGGCACAACAGATATAGTGCATGCATGTGCCCAGAGAGCGAAGGAAAGGGGTCAGGAAAGGCCTTGTTTCTCTAAGAATGCAAAATGCAAGAATTGTGTGGGCGGGGTGCAGTTGGGAATGGATTTTTCTCTCCCCTCCCTCCAGATGGAGTTTATAGATTTTATTTCACTGCAACGAACTAAAGTAGTTAAAAGAGAAAAGGGCTGTTGAGAAGCACAACAAATCTAATCAGCAAGGAAGCAATGTGGAGTTCCCTGACAAAAACCACTGGAGAGAAGCCATTGGTCTGGACCGGCACATTGCGCTCATAATAAAGAAGGTAAATAAGGGGGTCAAGTGTTACTTCTGCCAGCATGAAAAGATTGATTCAGACTCGCCAATCGTGCATCTTGCACCAGAAGACGACAAGGTCAAGCAGACTGCGTTGATCCTGAGCATGGCAAAGAGCATGCTGACTTATCAGTCACTATCATTTGAGGGAGAACCTTCCAGAAGGCAGAGAAGAGAACACATAAGTGTCCCCCCCCCCGCCCCAAGCAGGGTGTTTTTCATGGGCCTGTCTTGGATTTTGTTGCGAGACCTGACAAAGGATGGTAAGAAAGCCACACTGTGAGATTGTTCTTCTCACTTGCGCTTGAAGCTAAGAGAATCCCAGCGATGGTGCTTCATTCAACAGTTTTCCCCTCAAAATGACTAGTGATAGCCTCTAGGACTGAGTTTGCTGTTGCTTGGGAACATTTTCGATAATACCAAAAAGCCACCTCCCCATCAGTGATTTTTGAGAAAAAATCTATTTCTTTAAGTCATTGACATTGCCTTCTCTTGGGCCTTTCCTTTCTCACCAGAATTCCTGTGCCTTCCATGAAGACTGTCAGAAATTTGAATGGAAATTCCAGATTTTCTGGATTTCAAATACTACAGGGTGGCCTGTAAGTCCCTACCCGGCACATAAGTCCCTACCTGTCCTCTCCCTGGGCATGCGCCCCACCCTTCTGCCCTGCAGCCCAATGGGAGCGCTCTCCCCCCCAGCAGAGCCCTACTCTCTTGGTGGCCGGGTAGGGACGTATGCGTCACCCTATAGTTCTCCATCATGAGAGTTCAGCCTACCATATAGGAGCTTAAATGGGGCTCACTTGGGAGAAAGGCCTAAAATGGAAAGATTTGAATCTTAACTAGGCTTAGCTCTGCTTAGAAAGAAAGCTTCCCATTAGCATCAGGGCAGGGCTCTGGAGAACTGTGGCATTTATAGTCTAGAAAATCACACCTCTAATGCATCTCTAATGCAGTGATGGCGAAGCTTTTAGAGACCGAGTGCCCAAACTCAACAGGCTGCCATCTGCACTGCAGAGGAGCGGGGTGAACTCTGTGCTGGGGGAAGGGAGGAAATGCTTCCTTTGGGCTGCTGGGCAGAGGGGTGGGGGCAAACTTTGTACTGGTTTGCCACCACTGCCCTAATGAATAACGAATTCACATTACAGAAACATATGCTTGGAAAGCTGTTCGAAATCTAGGATAAAGACTCTCGCAAGAGTCCTGATCATGGGAAATCTGCCTTGCCCAAATTTGAATGGCGCTAACAACATTAGCTGATCAACTATATTCAGATGTTTGGAACCATGCTGAGTAAACACAGCAGGAGGGGAAATACCAAAGCTCAACACCAATCTCTACTTTGACTTTGGAATGCAGAAGATGCATAGGAAAATCTCAAAGTTTCTTTCCTAATAAAAGTCAACAGCAACATTGCAAAAATGTTCTAACGTGATGAAACAGTCGAATGTTGTCGAGTTGTCGTGTGTCACCTCTTTTACGTATGCTGTTTTATCTGCTAGAACAAATGCCGGAAGACAGAGAGCATACAATGTCACAACCGAATGCAGGAGAATTTTAAACTGAGATTGGTAAATGCGTTGTTTTGCAATTGTCTGATATATAGCTGGCTCATCCAACTGTCCCTATCTCCCAGATTTGCCTTTTTAAATTCTGGTGTTTCTCCAAAGAAACAACACATGAAGAGATGATGTAGTTCCAGGGTTCCCAACCTTTTCAAGCCGGGGGCTGGGTCATGCTCTCTCATTCAGCTTCAAGGGCTGGATGGCCATTTTGCCTTGGCTGCACGGTGGGGGCCACTATTTTGTCCCAACAGCTTCAAAGGTGTGGCCATTTTGTTTCTCAAATGCCCTT
This sequence comes from Bradypodion pumilum, assembly GCA_035047305.1. Lineage (NCBI taxonomy): Eukaryota > Metazoa > Chordata > Lepidosauria > Squamata > Chamaeleonidae > Bradypodion > Bradypodion pumilum. Next base: position 39,506,031 of record JAWDJD010000009.1, on the reverse strand, counting down.
GGAGGGTGGGGGTGGGGGTCATATGAAAAGGTGCCATGGGCTGAATGCAGCCCATGAGCCTTAGGCTGGGAACCTCTGATTTAGTTGCTTCAAGTGTTTGCTTTTCTATGGGAGGAAATGTCATGACAGGCATTGGATGGCAGTATGTGCAATCATGATAAAATGTCACATGGAAAATAGACCATGAGAGTTTAATTTCCTGCTTTAAACACGGGAAGTGAGCATTGTTTTTTTTTTAAATACAGGAAGTGAGCATTGCATTTCTGGTTTTAAACACAGGATGTAAAAATATATTTCCTGTTCACTTACTATTAGAGAAGGTGAAACATCAGAATTCCAAAGTCCCCTCTTTGATGAGAGTTTTGAGGACGTCGGGAGCCCACTGCTATTTCTTGTTCAGGTTGAAAGGGCAGTATCTGTCAATTTAATCAAAAGTCTGGCAAGGAAGAGATTTTGCTATACTTGCATAAAAATTAATTTAATTTACTCACCAGTTTGCTGATGCCTACTGAAAGTGCCAATCAGGAAGTTTTGCTATGTTGACCTCATTCTTATTCTTAAAAGTTTGGGGGTACATGTCACTGTCAAGTGACACTATCCTCCTATGATATCTATCTATCTATCTATCTATCATCTGGGATATTTTCCCACTCTGGGTGGTGTACAATAGTTAAAACTAGAAATATACAACACTAGCTGATTACCCGGCTTCGCTCGGGTTTTCCTTTTCTTTAACATAGGCCAGCCTTTCCCTCTTGGAAACCTTGTGGGGTGTATGTGGGTCACTCCTGCCTCCCTCCCTCTGTCTCTTTCTTCCCTCACCCGTCCTGCTTCTCTGTCGATGGTCACTTACCGCCCTTACCCTTCATGTGTCTGGCCACTTGGCGGACCAGAAGTCTCCAACAGCGGTGTCCAATGGAATACACCCCCACATGGGGCTTGTGACCCCCCCCAGTGCTGATCTCGCATGCCCATTTGCTTTCCACCTACTGTGAAAACTACAGCTGAGCCCAGAGGGTGACAGCTGAGCTAGTCAGATGATGTCACAATCTCAGCCTACCTGGGACTATGACATCAGCCGATTACATCACTGGAAAACACATACATTGTATAGATCAATTGGGATGCAATTTGGGGGGCATACGCCTTCCTGAGGCTCATGACCCCACAGTGATGATCTTGCCGGCCCAAGTTATGTATGTGCCAAATTTCACCGGGATTGGGCCAGGGGTGGGGGAGCCTTTTGCGCACATACAAACATAGATATAGATAGAACATGCATATGAGAAGAAACAGAGAACAAAATTTCAGTAGTTCCATGCATGCATGCATGTAGCACACTCTAGTCACTCTGGAAAAATCAAATTAATATTACCTTCAGGATCTTTGTATGGTGTTCACCCTCATTGCCTCTTATTCTCAGGCCCTTTTCTGGAAGAGTGTATGATCCTGAGTGAGACCCCCATCTATGTATTGCAGAAGGGGTGCAGAAACTGAAAGGTGGAGGTAAACATCTGGCTTGTGGACCTACCGTAATCTAGGTCACTGAACCTCTCTGTTTGGCTTACGGAGGAGCCTTCCGGACGTATTTCTCTCCCTCAGCAAGTCCCAAAGGTAGTGGGAAAAGAATCATGGTACCATCTCTGATTAAGAAAATGACCTGACCACAGCCCCATCCTTAATGCTAACCCTAGCCCTGTCTCCAAAATTGGCTAGGGACACCCAGCCAATGGGGCACACGCTTTGTTCAATTACCTGTCCATTTGTGGTTTCTCACACTCGGATTCTAGCCCTAGAAATTTACTTGTTAAAAACATTAAAGCAAAAAAATCAGAGAGGATACTGGAACATTTCTAAGAGGAACAGGTTCCCAGAAGCAAAGGCTATATATATAGCTCTGGTTTCATTTTCCATGTATTTCTGGGTTTTGTCTCTGGGGTCCTTGGGAAGGTTGCAGTTTTACTACAGAATCCGATGGGAATTCTCTGGCCAAAGACATTGGTTCTACGTTCTCTGGTTCAAATCTCCCTTGAGTGCGCTATAGTGTGTTGCTGTGTTGGGTTAATGTGCTATGGTGCCAACCTGTTCCTTTTGTAAAAGGGGAAAAACCAGGAAAGCACAGGTGGGGATTTGCTGTCCCTCATCACCTGGGAAGAGCCACCCCAGCATCTACAACAGAGAGGGAGGTGAGAAGCTGGACCAGTGATGGTGAACCTTGGCACTTCAGGTGTTCTTGGACTTCAATTCCCAGAAGCCCAAGTGACGCCCAACTTTTGAACAAAAGTTGGCCAAGGTTAGCCATCACTGAACTAGACATCCCTCCAACCAGCACAGAGGGGCAAGTGCCACTTAATTTTTCCTCTTTATTTATTTCATTTATTCAAATTGCCTCTCCCTAAACTCAAGCTAATTATTTAAAGAACTCTACTATTTACCAATAAATACCAGAATTTGTCAATCTTTCCTTCTGCCCTTCTCACCTCCCCACCTTTAAAAACGCCATCCCTTTTAAGCAGTAAGTTGACAGAAAGGGACTGTAATGCTTTTATTGATCTCATGTAAACCTTTCTGGAAGTCTTTTGGAAAGCTGAGAAAAGCTTTTAATTAATTGATTAATTATTATTCTCAGTACAAACCAAAAGGGGCAAGGGATCAGTATTGGTTATCGACGTCTCCTTGCTTTAGCCCCAGGGCTCCTAAAAAAAAAAAAAAGAGGCTTTTGCCTCTGAATGCTGCTAAATCAGTGTAAGGTAAAGCTTTCTGAAGTGGAATAATGATGTATCTTGCTTAGCAAAAAGTCCTAGGCAAAGGTAACGGTCACCCTTGCTCGAAAGCCAATCATATCTGACTCTAGGGTTCAGTGCTCATCTCGGTTTACAGCCGAAGAGTCAGCTTTTCTGCGAACATGGGGCAGGCATGCCTAGACACATGGAACACTATTTACCTATGGTACTTTATCTACTTGCACTTTCTTGCTTTTGAACTGCTAGGTTGGCAGGAGCTGGGACAAAGACGGGACCTCATTCTGTCATGCAGTACTCGGGTATCGAACTGATGACCTGCCACCTTCCAGTCAGTGTCATAACTACTTGAGCCACTGCAGGGCCCAGCAAAAAAGTCCTACGTTTGTCATAGAGCATCTCGCAGTGGTGTGGATTGACGTACGAGGCTGCATTGAGAAGTTCTGGCAGAAGATCTTGAGAAAAGCTTGACTTGGACTGAGATGCCATTATCTGGCTACTGGTCAGAAAATGCCAAGCAGATGGAGAATGAAAGAGCAAATTATAAATGGACTCAGCCATAGGTATGCCACACCTGATGCGTATGTGTGAAAAATGCTCATGGATAATCCAGTTGTGAACAGGAGTTCCTTTGTATAGGGAGGTTTTATGATTTCACTACCATGGAACAGGAGGGTAGACATATTAGAAAGAACCATCCATTTTAACTTTGTATCTCTCTCCCCCCCCCCCCCTAATCCTGAGATGTTCTTCATACAGAACAAACACATCGTTCGCCTGATATTTTAGGATATATTCGCCTGCAATTTTTGGTCTTTTAATGCTTTATTACTCTCCCCCCTCCCCCACACGTTTCTGTTTTTCCTCTGTCTCCTCCATTTTATATATAGGCTGCCAATGAGTTTTCAGAGGCTGCACAATAATTAACAGGGTGTTTCTGAGCTGGTCCGTGAAGCATAGGACCTCCAGGGAAGGCAAGAAAATTACAGTAAGAAAATTAAAATAACTCTGCATCGTTGAGTCGGTGGAAGCTTTAGGGGTGCCTGCTGTGACATTAACTTAGTTTCTGCCTCTAGAGATCCTTTTGGGCAAAGCCACTAAGAAGTGGCGGGGAGGAGAGAACCACGTGAGAGGAAAGCCTGGAGGACAGAGTAATAAAATAAAATAAAATCAGATACTTTATCCTCTATGCATATACAAGGCAAGGAAGCCTTCACAATGGGATGGAAGAAGCATCTTGACACTGGGGGAGTGGGCCAAACAGTGGCAAATGAGCTTCAACATTAGTAAGTGCAGAGTGATGCGGTCTGAACTCTCTGCGACAAACCAGGAAAGGGACCTTGGTGTCCTGGTGGACAAGAGCTCAATGAAAGTGTCAACCCAGTGTGCCTCAGCAGTGAAAAAAGCAAACTCCATGCTAGGGATCATTAGGAAGGGTATAGAAAATAAGTCAGCAAGTGTCATTTTGCCTCTTTATAAATCTATGGTGAGGCTCCATCTGGAATACTGTGTACAGTTCTGGTCTCCATACCTCCAGAAGGATATTATGGAGCTGGAAAAAGTGCAGAGGAGGGCAACCAGAATGATTAGGGGACTGGAACACCTTCCTTACCATCTGAGGCTGCAACGGTTGGGCCTTTTCACTCTTGAACGACGGCGTCTAAGAGGTGACCTGATTGAAGTTTATAAAATCATGCACGGTGTGGACAAAGTGGATAAGGAAAAACTGTTTTCCCTATCGCACAACACTAGAACTAGGGGACACTCCATGAAACTTTTGGGTACTAGTTCTCAAACAAATAAGAGAAAGTACTTTTTCACCCAGAGGATTACTGGTCTATGGAACTCCCTGCCAGAAGAAGTGGTGACAGCTGTCAGTCTTGACAGCTTTAAGAAAGGATTAGACAAGTTCATGGAGGACAAGGCTATCAATTGCTATAATTATGGCTACCTAAGGACAACCTCCGGGTTGGAGAGATAGGCAGGATGTCTCTCAATGCCATTTCCAGGGAATCCTAAGCAGGTGAAGGCATCTGCTTGGGAATACCCTGAAGGAAATGGTGAGCCACTGTGTGAGACAGAATACTGGACTGGATCATGGGCTCCTGTGGCCGGTTCCAGCAAGGCTGTTCTTATGTTATTAACCCAATATTCTTGGTTACCTTTCATACAGTTTTCAGGTTTTTTTGTACCTATCATTGAAAGTAAGCAATCATGATGCTGTTGGTGCTGATGATAGTAATGATCACCTGGGTGATGATAATATGACAAATGATTCACTGTTTCCTGCCTTGACCTTGTTGTTCTACAAAGGGAAAAAAATCAAGCAAGCCTTCTCCTTCATCTACTCTTGGCATACATTGATCCCTTGCTACTTACTACTCACCCTTCAGATGTGTCAGAGCTCCCATAATACTGTAGTCATGCTGATTTATGAATTTTGAGAGTTGTAGGGCAAAATAAGTAATGTTACTGACAATTTCTCTGTAATTGTGTTTGACTTCATCTTTGTCTTTGTTGACGGCGTCACCTTCTTCTTGTTCTTCTTCTTCTTGTTCTTCCTCCTCCTCTCCCTCCTCCTCCATGTAGTAGTCTTCCATTTCCCTTCCACATCACAGGGTGACACCCATAGTACCACTGATCCAGCTCCACAAGTCACTTTCTGGTCCTGAGCCCTTTTGGCACACAAAGTCCTCTTCATCCCCCAGGCCAGGATGGATGAAGCTGCTGCCCTCCATCAAGATGGATTCAAGTGGGATTTAATCCACTTGGGGACCATCACCCTTCCCTGTGTCTTTGCCCCCCAATGCCATTAGTCCTCAGGGTTGTAATGCCCTATCTGGCTAAATCCTAACAAAAATTAATTAACAGACATTTCTGACAGTCCCATAAAGCAACCTGCTGAAACATGCACTGAACAGCAAGTAAAAGTTTGAGGAGTAAAGCCAGCCTTCAATACTCTGCATGTCCTAGCCCTGTGCATTTTCTCTGGGATGTCCTGCAACCTGGTAATTTCTTTCTTCCAGACCAGTTCTCAACCTTTTTAAGCTGGGGGCTGGGTCATGCTCCCTCAGACACCTTCAGGAGCCGGACAGCCATTTTGCCCTTCCTCCATCACATGGCACTTTCTGGGGTGGTGGAGGTGGTGGGGAAGCCACATGAAATGGCGCCATGTGCTGCATCTGGCCTAAGGGCTGCAGGTTGACAATCCCTCTTCTAGACTATCAATTTGAGAGAAGCAAACTGCGCTTTTTCTAGTCATTGTCAGTGCTCTGTGATGCTGGCAGGGAACCATCCCCTGCAAAATGTGCTTATTGAGAAAGTTGAATGGGGCTTATTCTCCTCAGGAACATTTTCACAGGACCATGAACCTGTTATGTAATCTCAATATCCTGACTGGGTATAATGAATGCCAAAGAACAGAGTACCTGGATATAAAAAGCGAATAAAGTCTTCACAAAATCCCCCGAGGGGACCTCAGTCAAAGGTTGTGAAGCCTCGCTTCATTTCTTCTCTGAACCTGGGGGGAGAGCTTGGGGGTAAACAATGAAACCTTCCCAAAGTATATTACCTAGCTATGAAAAAGATGATCTTCCCACAGCCTGGAACCTGAAGGGTAGTCCTATCTCCTCTGACCCAACCAAGAGACCACATAGCTGATGTTGGCTTGAATTCTCAGAATATAAGCCGGAAGTATGTAACTCTTTCTCTGAAAACTTATGAGCAAAAATCCCCCAAACTACTCCTAAACCAGGGAAGTGCCTCAATGCAACAGCGCAATATATGTGAACCGCCTGACGCTGCAGTGTGAGAACAAATATAGGGAAAGGTAAAAGTGCACGGAACACTGTTTATCTACTTGCAATTGTGGCTATTATTTTTATCACTTGCTGCCTCAAGTGGCAGGGACCCATCACATGGAGAGGTAAGGACCCTCTGTGACCCAGTCAGAAAACAAATAGTTTACGCGGCTGCAGCAGCTGCTCTTTGAAATGGCAGTGTGCGCCCCCTTCTCAAACAACCAGCCATGCAACAGCACACACCTGTATAGCTATGTCTCTATGTACTTTGCCAACCATAGGGTGTTCCCAGTCAAACAGAAGGAAGACCTTTTCTTTGGAAGCAATAGCGCATGTAAATATAAAGCCAACGGCCACCGGAATCTGCAGAGGCGAGTTGTATTTTAATTATGCACGTACTGTATTTCGATTTGGGATACGTGGTCAAGATATCATGCAGCCTTAGGGTTAGGGACAACAACTTCAACCCAAGAGCCAAATTCAATTTCTGTGAAGCTCTCAGGGGCCATAGTCAAGGGGGAAGGGGTTCTAAAAGGGAAGGGAAGAGAAACTGGCATATTGTAGCTTAAAGCTCTTTGCTCAGGATTAGGAAATGCATACCAATGTTTTAGATCAGGGTCTCTCAACCTTGGGTCCCAAGATGATCTCGGACTACAATTCCCAGAAGTCCACATCTGTTCTTCTGGACTTCTGGCAGGCATGACTAGACACCAAAGCGCACAAAACACAGTTACCTTCCCACTGAAGCAGTACCTATTTATCTCTTTATGTATACATTTAATAATAAATACATAAATTTGGGATAGAGACGGGAGTCCATGCCATCGAGCAGGACTCAGGTCTCAAACTGCTGACCTGGTGACCTTCTAGTTGTCATGTTCCTTGTCTTAACCACTAAGCCACCACAGTCCTTCAAGCCTTGTAACTGCAAGGAAATCCAGAAATTCAAATTGAGATTATTTTTCTCTGTTTCTGGAAAACATGCATATTTTCCTCTTGAGTTTGCAATTAATATATATATATATATATATATATATATATAAATCTGGAGTGGTTAGCATTTTCTCGGAGGTTTTGCCACTCTCAGGGAACCGCTTTGCTATTGTTGTTATGTTTTCTTAAAAAAAAAAACCAATTGCAAAAGTTTACAGAAACATAATGTTTAGGGGTCATCGTAGGCAATGACACCCAAGAGCAAGCTGTTCCGTAAATGGAAGATTTGCCCGTAGAAACCAATTAAAATGGTTAAAAACACTTGTTAAGGAACTTCTGTTGAGGTCAGTTGGAACATGAAACACCTTGTACTGAAAGGATAGGCTGCTTGTTCTTTGAAACAAAACTAGTGGTGGTTTCATGTGAAGGATTTTCACATCACAAGCGGGGGCCATTTTCTCAGGGTAGAAATCGTTTAGAAATCATGTCTTGGTTCTTTACCTTTGTTTCCCTTTCCTCAAGGGCTGAGAGATATCTGTGTGTCACAGAATGCAATTTTCTTCCCCTATGCATCCTGTATCAACCAGCCAACCAACCAGCCAGCCAGCCAACCAACCAACCAACCTACCTATGAAACTTCCTTCCTTCCTTCCTTCCTTCCTTCCTTCCTTCCTTCCTTCCTTCCTTCCTTCCTTCCTTCCTTCCTTCCTATCTATCTATCTATCTATCTATCTATCTATCTATCTATCTATCTATCTATCTATCTATCTATCTATCTATCTATCTATCTATCTATCTATCTATCTATCTATCTATCTATCTATCTATCTATCTATCTATCTATCTATCTATCTATCTATCTATCTATCTATCTATCTATCTATCTATCTGCAGTCTAGTAACTGACATACTTCCCATGGCAGTGAACCAACCAACCAACCAACCAACCAACCTATTGTTCTTGCATCCGGCCTAGTCTAGTAACCGACATACTTCCCATGGCAGTGAACAGCAGGTAGAACAAGTGCAAATCCTATATGTGTGGGAACATAGTAATAAAATAGACATTTACTATAAAACCCTCACAAATAATATTATAACCCTAATAAAAACCAGTTGGTGGTATATAGTGATGGATGATCAAATACTTCCACAGACCTAGAAATTCGACAGCAACGAAACCCAATGTCCTAACTCCTTATGGTGGGGGAGAATTTTTTTGGCAAAGACCTCTTTAACATGAAATGTTTTTTAAGTATTCTGAAGGGATGTAGCCTGACTCACCTCCAATGTGAGATCATTTGAATTGGAGGGAGCCACTACTGAGAAGGCTGTCCTCTGAGTGTCAGATCTTCTGGCCGCTTGAGGGATGGAGACCTCTCTAGCAAGAGAGGAAACAAGTTAATACTAATCAATTCACATTTTAATTTTTGTCTAGTTCATGCACTAAAGGAAAAAGATCGGACAGGCAAGGAAATGTGTAGATCAGGTAAGAGGCAAGGAAGTTGTTGATCTATTTAGAATTCAGGACTGTATTGCACAGATATAAATTAGAAGTAATCTTGTTTTTACCACTGTCTAACACTTCTTTTTCTCAGGGGCCAAATTAATATACAGTGGTGGGGTTCCTCCCCTGAGCTCAGTACAAAAATAGGGGCTGCAGCGGCTCAGTGGTGAAGACGCTCGTCCTGTAAGCTAGAAGGCCAGCAACTCGGCAGTTCAAGACCCGGGTACTGCAAGACGGTTTGAGCACCCATCTCTGTCCCAGCTCCTGCAGTTTGATAGCAAGAAAATTGCAAGTAGATAAATAGGAACCACTTCGGTGGGAAAATATCTTGGGGACATGAAAGGGGTCTCATTTCAGCATCCCCTGAGTGGAGTTTCTCCAGCAAAAATCCTCTCAACCCAGAATAATTTCTGACATGAAATTATTATTGTAGTACGAAAATCCTCCCCACAACTGTGTGTCTAAGACGCTTTGTCTTACAGCATCCAGCATGCTGCTGTTACCTTCTTTGATCGTTCATCATTTTGATCACTACCCAGTGTGAACAAAGTGACTAATCAATCCTCTCTCATTTTTTGTGTCTTTCACGCAGTTGCTGGGGCCCCTTGCTGCAATTTCTTCTTTTTCTGCCTTAGAATTTTAGCACATAACAGTAAACATACTCAAAGCAAGCAAAAAAGAAAGAAAGAAAGAAAGAAAGAAAGGGAAAGAAAGAAAGAGAAAAAAGGAAGGAAGGAAGGAAGGAAGGAAGGAAGGAACATATTGATCAATTCCACTGATAGGTCAGTGGTTCTCAATTTTTTACAATATAATGCTTCCCTTATCTGCCCTCAACTTTCCTTTGCTGTCACCTGGCTTCTTTTTATCAAAATAACCAACAACAAAAAAATCAATTTGCAATCTAAAGTTACAAACAGACTGCCCCAAATATCAATCCTTTTAAATTAAAAATAAGGGAACATGTCCATCAGAAGGCCTAAATCAAAGGAGTGATAGCCATTGTAGAATCCCTTTAGCCTACTAAAAGGGAAAAGACGTTCCATATTAATATCTCACAGCCTCACTCTTCCTTTGAAATTTCCTCACACCCACACAAACACTCGCCGCCCTTCTCCACATTTTGGGAATCAACACATTAGAACAAATAGGTCGATCCTAGAAGAAATCAACCCAGACTGTTCCTTGGAAGGTCAAATAGTGAAGATGAAGCTAAAGTACTTTGGACATCAAATGAGACGAGAAGATTCACGTGAGAAAGCTTTGATGCTGGGAAAGGTCGAGGGCAAAAGAAGAAATGGAGGCGGCCAAAAATGAGATGGCTAGATGGTATTGTTGACACAATGGACACAGAGTTGGGCAGGTTGAGGAGGTTAGTGGAGGATAGGGGTGCCTGGCATGCAAGGGTCCATGGGGTTGCAGGGGGGCGTTATCGACTGTACAACTGAGCAACAACAACAAAAAGAGGGGCCACTATGATACAATTTCCATCCCCTGTTATGCTTCTCATCCGATGGGCTCTTTCACATCCAAAGGTCACTTCCACCCACCCAACCCCCAACTTTGATGGCTTCATGAGTCTCTTCACCTCATTAATCCCACCCACGAGTGCCAACCGGCCTCCCTGGCATTCATTAGAATAACACCTCCTTGCGCTTTGTGGCAAGCGCATCGTTATAGCGCCAGGCAAACAGAGTGCAAAAAGACAGGCTTTCCTTTAATGAGACTTCATAAGCTGCTTGTACTGGGGGGGGATACCTCCTCCTTGTTCTCCAAAGAGCTGACAACGGATTAGAAACATTTTACCTGATGAAGAGAAACAGAGAGAGAGAGAGAGAGAGAGAGAGGAGAGTTTGGGAGGTGGAAACCTGTCAGGGAACACAGAGTGAGTTCCTCATCGCCAGATGCCCTGTGCGCTGAGCTGACAGTCTTCAAGCAAGGAGAGGAGGAGAGGAAATCTTTAATTGCAGCTCACCACGCTTGTGACATTTTAAATCGTCTTGGCTTGGGGGGGGGTTTTCTTAACTCCCACCTACCAGGAAAGGGATTCCATGGGTAAGGAATCATTCTTCGCTTTGATGGCAAATAAATCCATAAGTGTCCCAGCATCTGCCAACCTAGCCATTCGAAAGCAAGACACTGCAAATAGATAAACAGGGACCACTTAGGTGGGAAGGTAGTGTTCCATGCACTCCAGTATCAAGGCCTGCCTGCCCTGTGTCCACGGAAACATCTGCAGATACAAACAGTGCTAGCTCTTTGGCTGTAAACAGAGATGAGCACTGAACCCTAGAGTCGGATATGACTGGCTTTCAAGCAAAGGCGACCTTTACCTTTACACAGAAAGAGCTTCCTAGAAGATTGTGGTATTTTTGAACCCCAATCGGGTGTACCTTGGTGACAGCAAACTTGTGTTGCTGGCTAATCTTTCTCACACTAGGCCAGGTGGAAGGAAGGGCAGGATGGACTCACCAAAAGGTGCCTTTTATTTTGGCAGCTTCACATGGAAGAAGAAGATGTACTTTAGCCAATTATTTCCAATCTCCATTTGCAAGCATGATTGCACAATTGCAAAGCTATTTAGTACAAAGCTATGTAGTAGAATGAGGGCTAGTGTGGTCAGAAGAGGTATTGAGTGCAGAATAGCCCATCTTAGTTGGGTTTAGGTCTAAACAGAAGCTTGGCTAGTCTCTTGTTTGGCCCCTAACCCTACTCTGCTTCATCACTTCCTTGCGGTCATTTTGCACAGCGTACCTGCTCTGAAGATGCTTATGGAAAAATGGTCGGGGGAAAAAAATCTTTTAGATAGCAAAGGTACTGTAACATGGATCAAGGAATGCTGCAATCTTTTCTTTCTTTATTCGTGTCAGATGCACCACCAGTATATAATAACATGCAGAGCTAAAATTAACATATCTGAAACAAAAAGGAATTAAAAGGACCAGATGACATCCGCCCAATATCAGGCTACATCAACAGTATTTCCTCTTGCCAACAGTGCACGTTGAGGGGCATTGTGTGCATTGTACCATATGGGAGATAATTTGTTCTTCTCTGCATTCACACAGGCTGTTATCTACAGGGAAACCCCACTTTCTCAGATTAGCCCTTGATCTTCCTACCACAGCACACAGCTTTCCACACAGGCCATGGATATTCTTGGCTGAGCGGTAGAGAATTGTGTGATTCTGCCCAGTTACCTGGGGGACATGAAAGGAGCCTCCCTGAAGATTGTTATTTCAGCGATCGGGTGTCCCCTGAACAATGATGATTTATTGACAGTGATTTATCTCTGGCTAATCCTTTCAGTCCAGAAACTGTGATCACAAGGCTTCATTCACAGATTTCTCAAAGACGAAAGAGGAAAAATCTCAGGTGTGATGTTGCAGATGAATTATTCATTGTGAATTATTCTTTCCAGCAAGCAGAATATGTCTTAAGATCTGCAGCTGTGGAGCTGTAGAAAACACACATGTATGTGCACTCACACACAATTTTCACACAATGTCCCATTCAGTCCTTGCGTAACAATCCCATGAGATCAGGCTGAGAAATAGTGACTTGGCCTGCTCAAACTATGGTCATTTTATGGCTAAATGGCACCTTGAACTGGCATCTCCTGTTTCTCAGTCCATCTTCCCACTTAATAGAGGCTATGGTGGCTCAGTGGTTAAGAGGATTGCCTTGTTAGCTGGCAGGCCAACAAGTTGGCAGTTCGAGACCTGGGAACTGCATGATGGAATGAGCACCGATCTTTGTCCCAGCTCCTGCCAACCTAGCAGACCGAAAGTAAGAAATTGCAAGTACTGTGAACCCCTGACTAACGATGCGTTCGAATAGTGTCATTTTCAATTAACGACACTACTGATGGCCCCCACGTGATCTCCCGCACAATGACAAAAACGTCGTTATTTGAATAATGACGTTTTTTTACCATCATTGTGCAAAAAATGATGTTTTTTTGACATTCTGCGGGAGATCTCCCATAGGAAACCACATAACGACATTTTCTGCATAACGCTGCTACTTGGGGAACCAAGCAATGTCGTTATGTGACTGTAGATCAATAGGGACCACTTTGGTAGAAAAATATCTTGGGGACATGAAAGGAGCCTCATTCGGGTGTCCCCTGAATGGAGTTTCTCCAGCAAAAATCCTTTCAACCCAGAATAATTTCTGATGCAGAATTATTATTATTCCACCCACTACTCTCTGCAGTCCTGACACAATGGCTGATAGTCTCCAACCATCACCTCTGTCACTAACTTCTCAAATGCACATTTCACTTGGAGCAACTCACTGATATTAAAATCTGAAAACAGACTGCACTGAAATAGATTATTATTTTAAACGAAAGGACTTGCAGAACTTCCTTTACTAATTACAGCCTTACACCTCCCTAGGCACAACGAATTCTGAGTAAACCTGGACTGTAGACAAAGGTAACACAGCAATGCTGCCGGAGGAGAGAGGAATCTTATAATGCAAGTCAGTGTTAATAAAGCTGATCACTTTGACAAGTCTCCATTGTTACCAGTTACCCTTTGTCGTATTTTGATTTATCGCACTGCCTTCATTTTGATCAGAAGTACAGCAGATTAGCTCAAATTAAAATACACATTACAGCTGAGCGATGCAGCATCAACTGAGACTTTAGTTTTGCTCACAGTGGTTATAACTCCAGAAGGATGGAGTGTAGGGGAAGGTTTTGTCAAAAGCCATGGAGCTATAGAAAGCAACATCTAAGCATGGAAGGGTAATCAAATGTACACTCCCAGCAGGTCACATTGAATTGCTAGCATCATGCTCAGCAGTTCTTAGATTTTTTATAACCACCCCGGATTATCAAAAATAACTAACACAGGTGTTTATAATCTTTTCATGGTACAAAGGCCACATACGTGAATGCAGGCATGGACAAATTCGCCATTCGGGGCAGTTTTTCCAGTTTCAACTCAATCCATTTGGAGAGCTTTCTACTCTCAATACAACCTGGGTTTAACCCAATTTAATAATATCCCCCCCCCATAGGTCTATGGGAGCTGAGATATCTTCTAGTGCTGGGCCGAAACTTTCCATATCAGTGAAAATGATTTGCTTTGCAAATTGCGTAATTCGAGCAAATTATCTGCAATTTCTGAATGTTGCACAAAACTCCAATTGTCTTTGTTCTGCTGCGTAGAACTTTCACAGTCAGAGCTATCAGATGGGTTATTCCAGTCTTTTCTTTCAAATAAGCAGCCGGTCCTTTCTTTGCTTTTTCTGTACATGTGATTTGCTTCTACAAATAGAATGCACATTTTGCTTCTGAAGAAATATTTGGTATAAATTGCAAAAATGTTGATCTCCTTGGGCTTAGGAAATCCTCATGGAAGTTGAAATGGCAAGATATATATCAAGTATTCCTCATATCAACAGTCAAGAAGAAATTAGGGTTTATTTATTTATTTAAACAGAATACTAAAAATATATATAATACAGTATACAATACAATTCACAAATTACAATAAAATACAATTACAAATGTGCACCCATCACACAGGGACATTCCAGCTTGGGAAAAAATCCATATGTTTTTCTCTTTTTTAACAACTCACCTCCTATTTCCGAAAACTGTATGATTCTTGACCCGGTTTCATACTCTTTCCCTTAACAAATACATAATTGATAAACTCCCCCCAAAATATCTTTAAATTCATGTATTTTTTTCATTAGACCTTTTTTAATTTTTAGCTCACATATCAATGGGTTTATTTATTTTCAATGCATGCAAATGTTGTGATCCTATGCATTTAGGATTGCACATACGAAACCATGAACATGTAGAGCTTGGGCGAAAAGGCAGTGGGCATAAAACTGAGCAAATTTCCACATTTTTTTGGGTGGGTAGCAGATTAAATATTTCAAGAGGCTGTAATACTACATCACTGTTTCTGCAGCGGTAAAAATAATCTTTGGTCCACTTTGGTTCACTTTTTACCAGAACTTTCAAAATTGATTTGTAAAAAGTTGTACTTCCCTTCTTACGAGATTAAAAAACAAAAAGAGTTCTGACTCCCCCCCCCCCTCTCCACCTCCAAGTTATGGAGAAAACTGCAAATAATATCAGAACATCCACAAAACAATTCCCCTTATTAAACCAACCCCAAGTAAATTCCTTTTGGGCTATTGATCTGTTCCTTCACAATATGAAAATGAAAGATGTTTTATTTTGGCAGCATAGATTGCTACAAAACTTCCTAGCTTATTGCTAGGAAGTAATAAATCTATATTGTGTCTGAAATTCTGGGCCTTTTTTTTTTGGACAGAGCTTTTGCACTGTGCTGAAAAATACAGTCATCGTTGCAAAAGGTGGGCTAGACGTAGAAAAGCCAGACCTTCCACATGTCATGGGCTTCCAATTCATAGAGGCCTTGACCAGAGGAAGGGGAACAGGCTGGACAGAAAGTGAAGAGTCCTGCATTGCAAAGGTCCTCTTCCAAAATAAGTCCCTTCCATGGATTGCCCTGCCGTTCCAGGCCCCTCTTTAGAACTTTCTTCCAAGGGATCCTCATGTGGGGTTTGTGGGTGAGTCTGTTTCAGTGGGGTGTGTGTGAAGGGTAGGGTAGGGTGACTCACAGGGAGGAAGGGTGGTTTCAAGAGTGGCCCAAGAAATTTTATTCAAAAAATAAAATAAAATAGAACCATCAAGAACAGTCTTTTGCAAGACAAATCACATGGGGAAAAAATCTCTTGACTACAGTTTATTTTAAACTGATGAAGGCTGTCAGCCCTGGATGGGGATTCTGCAGGGTCTTAGAGCCACAGTTTCCCTGACAGCCCCATCTGACGCATGCGCAGTTTGAAGAATGCAATGACGTCACGTGGCTGTCCTGGTTTGGTGGGCGAGAATGATGGCAACCCTATTTGTGCCAAATTACTGGACAGGATTCTGGTCATGGAGAATAATTGCAGAAAAGGTAAACCCATTTGGTCAAGCCATGGAGGGCTTTATATAGACTTAGGTAAAGGTAAAGGTAAAGGTTTCCCTTGCTCGAAAGCCAGTCGTATCCGACTCTAGGGTGCAGTGCTCATCTCTGTTTCTAAGCCGAAGAGCCAGCGCTGTCTGCTTCTGCAGACGTTTCCGTGGTCATGTGGCAGGCATGACTAGACACCGGAGGGCACGGAACGCTGTTACCTTCCCACCGAAGTGGTCCCTATTTATCTACTTGCAATTTCTTGCTTTCGAACTGCTAGGTTGGCAGGAGCTGGGATGAAGACGGGAGCTCATTTCCATCCTGCAGTACTCGGGAATCGAACTGCTGACCTTCCGCTTCCCAGTCAGCGTCTTAGCGACTTGAGCCACTTAGAGACATTAGCAAACTCTTGGGTTTGGGAAGCTGGCTGGATAGCTCAGTGGTTTAGGGAAAGGTTGGTGGTTCGATTCCCCACTATGCCTCCTTGGAGAAGAGCCAGCCTGTGTAGGCAAACTGCACAGTCCCAGGTTCACCCTCTGCGGTGGTTCAGTGGTTAAGAAGCTTGCCTTGTTAGTTGGAAGGCTGGCAAGTCAGCAGTTTGAGACCTAGGTACTGCATGACAGATTGAGCGCCCATCTCTGTCCCAGCTCTTGGGGACATGAAAGGAGCCTCATTTGGGCATTCCCTGAGCGGAGATTCTTCCGCAAAAACCCTTTGAACCCAGAATAATTTCTGACATGAAATTATTATTATCTGCTAGAAGAAGGTAAAGGTAAAGCCTAACTAGAAAACCCTGGAAAGGTTCACCATAAGTGAACCTTGACTTGGCAGCATACAAAATATTATTATTTGAACATACAAAGCTCAGACAAAAACAAACAATACTCCAACTGGTATTTTAAAACTAAAAACCCAACAGATTTTTGTTTTCTGTCACATATTTGTTAGACAAACACATGAGAATTGGGTCCCCCCCCCCAACATAACATGACAAGAGTATTCCCCCCCTTTTTTTTCTTGCTGCCTGTCATTTCTGATAATGCAGAGTTATGTTCAGAAAAAGGAACTGGGTTAGTGTTTTATTTTAGTCCGCCAGGAATACGTGCTACCAACGTGAAAGTCATAGATGAAAAGACTGTGGAAGTCTTTGAAAGATCAAACCTTTGGAACATTTTGTTTGTCATAACAAATTTTTTTGGACACAGATAAAAATCAAATCATGCTTTTGTTTCTTTTGAACAGGCATTACAGAATGGAGAAAACCAGACAGTTTTGAAGAATGAGTAGCAAATGTGTTTTATATAGAAACAAGCAGTTTCATGTAGGTACAAGAGAGAGGTTAGACGGGAAATGAAAACCACAGGTGATCTATGATACCACACATCTCAGAAAAAGGTATCTGGATCCGATCATGGCTGAATGCTTTCTTTGTACATCCAAAATTATCCCGGGAATTGTATGAATCCGTAATTTCATTATCTAATCCTGTATGAGCAAGACCGTCATTTCACAGGTGTAATAAATGACAGGAATGTTGTGGACTGTTGGAAGCTTCTCTCAAAATACATGAGAGGTATATAGGTAGTTAATTACCTTTTGTTTTCAGGTTTTTTTAAAAAAAAAAGAATTAGACAAAATCACAGAATCATAAAGTGCTGGAATGGATGGGATACTTGGAGATTATCTATCTATCTATCTATCTATCTATCTATCTATCTATCTATCTATCTATCTATCTATCTATCTATCTATCTGTCTGTCTGTCTGTCTGTCTGTCTGTCTGTCTGTCTGTCTGTCTGTCTGTCTATCATAGGTGTGTGCATAATTGTTAAATGATAAAAGAGGGGTGCTGGGAAGTTCAAAATCTGGCTGTTCCCACAAGTTGATAGGTGGGAAGAGAGTGTGTTTTGTATCACAAGCCAACAACTTCCACACACAAAAACTACGCTGAAGAATTGTTTCTAAGTTGTTGGGAAAATATAGGTACTGTAACTAGACTTTTGGAGGTCTTGAAACTATACTAGTAACAAATTGATTTAAAAAGTAACCTTCTAAATTTTGATCCATGGTTTCCACCAGACCACTGCAGTTGAGTGTGTGCTTTATTGTGTTGTGACTTGGATTGAGGACATACTAAGATACCATGGTTGAGGTTTGTGGAGAGGAGTTGGTACTCAAGCCTAGTAATTATTGGGTTGAGGGAATGGCACAGTTAATGGTGACATTAGGACTTCCTTGTCTTCCAATTGGCTGTGATATGCCACATATCTATCTATCTATCTATCTATCTATCTATCTATCTATCTATCTATCTATCTATCTATCTATCTATCTATCTATCTATCTATCTATCTATCTATCTATCTATCTATCTATCTATCTATCTATCTATCTATCTATCTATCTATCTATCTATCTATCTATCTATCTATCTATCTATCTGCAGTCTAGTAACTGACATACTTCCCATGGCAGTGAACAGCACTTGCTCCCCCCTTCCATCTGATGCCTTCACAGTTGAGAACAACATCTACAAAATAAACCATTTGATCATTAAAAAACAAGTGATTGCAGAACGACATCGCGACACTACAAACCAAGAGTAAAAAACAAAGAAAACTAAACTAATAATCTACACTTCTATGCAACAGCAAAATCGAAGTGAGAAATAGAATTCTTGAAATATCTTTAAATGTCAGCAGACAAGACCCAGCAAAGAAAGGTGAACAAGCTCACTTTCAAAGAAATGACAAAGAATTCCAAAAAGGCCAAATATTAAATAAAATTTATAAACTATCCTTTAGATAGATAAATCTTTATTGTCATTGTCCTGCACAGAACAACGATAGCATGATAGTGGGCAATATATTTATTTTGTTTGGAAGAGTGCTCCCCCTACATATATACCTATACATTTAAAATTTAGTTTTCTGTGTTTTGTGATTGGTCAAAAGAAGGTAAACACGGGCTAAATTTGCAAATCTGCTTGTTCAAGTACAAGCCTCTGAAGAAGTCCTTTTCTAAGAGGGAAAATGAGTTAACTGTAAGGAATATGCATTACTTTTTGAATCAACTTTGATCCTGTCTTCCTTCCTATACTCAGTTTCCAGAAGTACAACCTTTTAAATTAAATCAGGAGTTCTCAACCTGGGCAGAAAGCTTCGTGGGCCAGATGGCCATTTTGCCCATCTTCCACCACATGGCACATCCTGGTGTGGTGAAGGTGGTGGTGGGCCACATGAAATGGTGCCATGGGCTGAATCCGGCCCATGGACCACAGGTTGAGAATCCCTGATTTAAATTGCATTTCATGCATAAGATTGTGCTAATCATGTACAAGTATACCACCCTCGAATTCGGTTTACATGTAGCTATAGCAGGGATGGATTTGTGTTTTTCTTGTGCCTAATTTCTAATCTGACTGGCGCAAGTAACAGCTCTGTCTTCCTGATCTCATTACTTGGACTTCTTATACCTTGCATGAAAGTGGTAAAGAAATCAAGCTTGCATATCATTGCATTGTTATCCATTCAAGCTGAAAGGCATGATCTTTCTTTGCAAGTTTATAAAGGTTGCAAGTGGTTCCAGATGCATCTACCTAAAGAAATTGTTTGAAGCTCTGCTACAACAGCTCTTAAGTGGCAACTCAGACAAGAGGCCCTGGCAGATGTCCTCATTGTTGCTTAAGCTGGATAAGGTTGATGGGAGTTGTAATTCAACAACATCTTGGCAAGACACTGTTTCCCATCCTTGTTCTAAAGGGCAAGAATCTCAAACAGATTTTGTGTGGTGCTAATTGGTGGGATGTATTGATTTTGCTTTCTACAGCTTCCATATTTAAGATGTCCTATTTCTATATCAGTGGTTTTTAAAAAACCACCCACATAGAAAAACTCTGTACATATTTTTATACATCTTTTGTAAAATGACCCTCCCTCCCTCCCTCTCTCCCTCCCTCCCTCCCTTCCTTCCTTCCTTCCATCCATCCATACATCTATCTGTTGATCCATTGATCCATCCTTCCTTCTCCATGATACTGTATATCCATATTTGTACAAAATTTCCATAATAGGAAGATTTTGGGACACAGTTTTATCTGATTTATGCATTTCCATACAGATGGTCTGGGCTAAAGAATGGCATCATAAAATTTAAGGAACAGAGAAAATCAAAGGATAATTGTGTTCCAGTTTTACCATGAATTCAGGAAATTTGGATTGGGTTGCACCTCATTCATATGCAAACTAAACAAATGTTGGTCCCAGGCCTAGTAGCTAAATGTTCTTTGGAAACCTATCCATATCTGCTACTTAAAGGAAGGGTGGCATTCAAATATGCACAAAAAAATGTCCTCTTATAGTCCAATCTAGCTCAATGATGGCCTGATGTGCTGGGTTTGGAATGGGTACAAACCTTTTTCAATAATATGTCTGCCTTTGTATCAGAAAACCCTCTTGCTGTTGGCTGATCTCAGAAACCTGGCAACAAAAAGCCTATGTTGGCACTACCGCCAAGTTGGCTAACCGAATCCTACAAAAGAACCAAAAAGGGGGAAAGAGGCAGAGAAAGGGCAGGGTGGAGGAGGAGCTGAGTTATACCAAATCTAAATCTCTTTTAGCCTAGAGGCTCAGCCACAACGTCAGCACAAAATTCGGCCAAGTTGAGACTAGCCCAACATTTCCCAACCTTTGGATTTGGGACTTCAATTCCCAGAAGCCTAAGTCAATTCCTCATCAGTCAGTATACTGACTTAGGCTTCTGGGAATTGAAGTTCCCTTGTGGGGTGTGGGCCCCATATTGGGAACCATTGAACTAACCTTAAATGATTTCCCAAGGATGGGAAGGTCTGGCCAGGTTATCCTGCTATGGTCATAGAGTAGACCCTACTGGCAGTGACTCTATGATGAGAGTCAGGTGGTGGTTAACTAACCTGACCACCCTGAGGACTAATGGCCTTGGGTGCTGATGCCCACAAGGAAGGGTGATGATCCCCAAATGGATTAAATCCCACTTGAATCCATCTTGATCTAGGACCGCAGCTTCATCCATCCTGGCCTGGGGGCTGATGAAGACTTTGCGTGCCAAAAGGGCTCAGGACCAGAAAGTGAATCATGAAACTGGATCAGTGGTATGGGTGTCATGCTGTGATAATAATGTTGTGTCATAAATTATTCTGTGTTGAGAGGATTTTTGCTGAAGAAACTCCGCACAGGGAACACCCGAATGAGGCTCCTTTCATATTCCCAAGATATTTTCCTACCAAAGTGGTCCCTATTGATCTACTTGCAATTTCTTGCTTTCGATCTGCTAGTTTGGCAGGAGCTGGGACAGAAATGGGTGCTCAATCCATCATGCAGTTCCCAGGTCTTGAACTGCCAACTTGTCAGTGTGCCAGCTAACAAGGCAAGCTTTCTTAACCACTGAGCCACCGCAGCCCCTAGTGAGTGGGATGATGGACTGAGAAACAGGAGACACCAGTTCAAGGTGCCATTTAGCCATAAAATGACCATAGTTGGAGCAGGCCTGGTTGCTATTTCTCAGCCTGATTTCATGGGATTGTTATGCAAGGACTGAATGGGACATTGTGTGAAAATTGTGTGTCCAAATGAGGCTCCTTTCACGTTCCCAAGATCTTTTCCTACCAAAGTGGTCCCTATTTATCTACTTGCAATTTCTTGATTTTGATCTGCTAGGTTGGCAGCAGCTGGGACAGAGACGGATGCTCAGTCCGTCATGCAGTACCTGGGCCTTGAACTGCTGCCTTGATGCCCTTCCAGCTAACAATGAGAGCTTCTTAACCACTGAGCCACTGGCAGTCCTGTCATGCTGTAATGCGGAAGGCAGATGAAAGGCCATTGCATTATTTTCTCAGGACAGTCTTCATGGCTAGTCACCATGCAAATTGCCAATATTTGGATTTGGATACAACGGCAGAAGAAGGAATGAAGGTTTTGGATTCAGCACAATGTTGGGTAGCCCACTATAAGTTCAGCTAGCCCTCAGCCATCTTGGCTAGAATCTCACCCTTTGACTGGATCCACATTTGCTAAAGACTGAGCTTCACGATGTACAGTAAGACTTACATCCAAGCATGTGATGGTGACTAATTGCTACCTTTTTCACCCCACCCCATAAAGGCTGCATGGAATTTTCATGTACCCTTCATACTCGTCTTTAAGTGGCAGAAAAAGATGTCACAGGCAAATTGCCCAGCACTTTTGTGCAAAAATCGCACAATTTGTACATTAGGGCAAAAATTGGCAATTTGCACAAAACCTGGACAAAATTCTGCATTCGGCACAAACTGTGCAATATGGAATTTGTGTAAAACTCACCAACTGCTTCTTTGTTTCATTGGCAATATATGAGCTTGAAACAATGGATGGGTTATATATTTTTTTGCAACTTTCTCAAATACCTTTCATTCTTAACTCCATTTGCTGTGTGAATTGCTTGCTGCTCAGGAGGAAAAGGGATAATTTTACAAAATAACAAGGGGGACCTTAACCAAAACAACTCCAGCTTGCTCTGTGCTAGAAGCAAGGACTTTTGGCCGGCTTTCATATCTCTCAAAGAGGTATCTTGTTGAATTGAGACAGCCAAAATCAACAGGAAGAAGGGATTCAATGAGCATTTCCCCCATCCTTAATTCTCATTATTTTTGAGAAAAAGATAGCACTATTTCTCTGAATTTTAATTCATGTCCTACGTATGGCCCACCTGCTTAAAAGATTTTAAAGATGTCCTTCGGGTGAATGTCCCCACTAACTGGAAGCATATGTTCAATAATGTACACAAAACATCCAAGTCATGTAAAAGAATCAAAACCAACATTCCAGAGCTCTCCCATAAGGACTGAAGCATTGAAAGGAGCTTTTAAAAAAAAACTCAGCTAAAAGCAGTTCATAAGTTTTGAAAACCTTTTAGAGGCTGTGCCAAAGGAACTCATCCTACACCCTCACCCGTGCCTGAGATTGATATAATTAAATAAGACTTCTGGGGTTGATCCTAAGATCTAGGGAGGTGCATAGGAGTCTACACAGCCCTACATCTTAAAAAGAACATAGATATGCACCTCCTTTGACCTTAAAGTTCATCTCCAGAAGTTTTATATATTGTCCCTTCCTAAGCATTTATTGCAAGTCTGGCTAGGTTATCCTGCTATGGTAATAGAATAGATCTGTGACGGTGAACCTTGGCACTCCAGATGTTCTTGGACTTAAATTCCCAGATGTCCAAGCCCCCATGAATCCACATTAATGGGTTTGCTGCGATTCATCCAGCCCACGCCACGCCATCCTCATTGCTCCTGGAAGAAGTAAAATGTGCCCGTAAGCAACAATGAGGACATCTGACAGGGCCTCTTGTCTGAGTTGCCACTTTGGAAATCAAACATTCTCTTAAGAGTAGATCATACTGTCAGCAACTCAACAGTGTCAGGCTGCGGTTAACTAACCTGACAACACTGAGGATTAACAACCTTGAGTGCCAAAGTCCATAGGGAAAGGTGATGGTCCCCAAGTGGACTAAATCCACTTGAGTGGTGCCCCCACCAGGAGGGCGGGGTATAAATCCATAAGATAAATAAATAAATCCCACTTGTATCCATCTTGATGGAGTTGGATCAGTGGTAAGGGTGTCACGTTGTGATGTAGAAGGCAAATGGAAGGCCACTGTATTATTATATTGTTCCCAGGACAATCTTCATGGCTAATTGTCATGAGGATAGCCAATATTTTGATGATGATGATGATGATGATGATGATGATGATGATGATGAAGCAGCAGCAGCATCATTAGCATTTATTGACCCATCCTTTCTGTCTGAAGCTGGGGATGAGCAGAATATATATATATATATATTTATATCTACTCACTTGTGACACTGTGATGCATAGCAAAAGCAAAAGTTCCTGCTTACAAACAGAAGGAGACGATTTTCCTCTGTTAGGGATAAAAAATTTTTTTTTGCTGTTGCCTGAAATTTGAGAAAACATCATTTGACACATGGGGTTATAGACTGACAAAGCTGTGTTGTATTAAGGAACTAATAAAGACAGACCCTCGGGTTGGACTGTGACCATTATTAAAGTACATGCACGGAGCTGCGATCTCTATGTACCGAACTCTTTGACTGTGGGAGTTGATCCTGCAAGGTTTTTATTACTTCTGCTTCTTCAGATCTCTTGGGATGCTCCATCAGGGACTCATTGCCTGCCTCTAATCCAGTTCACAAATGCCTTGGGGAAGTAATTGTGGTTCGTAAATGGCTGCTATGCACGGAGATACCTGGTTGTGTTCAGACAGTATGCATGAAATACATTATCCTGACCCGTCTCCCATTTTCCACAGAGAGGCAATTCTTTGCTTGGCTCTCGCCCACATCCAACCTCCTGTTAAAGAGCTTATTTACAGATGGATCAGGAGAAGACTTGGCTATCGAACACAACAGATGGCAGGGCAGATTAGCAAGCTAAATATTAGCACCCATTTTGATAGGAAAAGGTGGGCAATGGTTTGGCTATAGTTAGGATCACTTCTAGCATTGCTGCTCCATAGACCACCAGAGACCAGTCTGGATGGTGGTGGTGGTGGTGATGGTGGGTTAATTTTTTTTCTAATTTCCCTTAAACCTATTCCAAAGTTATAATTTGTTTGGCATGAAATGGTGCCGTGGGCCACATCCGGGCCCCAGGCCATAGGTCGAGAACCCCTGCATTAGGCCCTATAGAGGGCTGATCTCAACAAACTATCCAACCCACAGAGCCTTGTAGCGCCCATGGAGTCATCCCACTCCATTGGGAAGTTGCAACAAAAATAAATAAATATTCTGCAGATAGGAAACAGGTACATTTAAATGCGCTATATCTCCCTGCTGCATGTAAATGTAAAGTTTTATCAAGCCCTTTGTGCCTTTCATTTCATTTCATTTCGGCAGGCAAGCGGCAGGACAGAAAAATGGAGGGGAGAGGAGGGGAGAGAAGGCAATCTTCAGAAAAATCCCGCTATGTGCTGTAGAAATGAGACCGCAAAAGTAAGGTGAAAGAAAAATCCAATTGTTTAACATTAAAATAATATTCTGTGGACTGTTAGCTCACGGAGCCAACTCTGCCCTTTTGATATTTCGCAAATATAAATATCAAACGTAGCTTTGAAATAACAAAATCAAAACACTTCACCAATTGCTCTATAAAACCCTGTGGCCTTATTTAGAAAATAAAGACTCCATGTAGGATGAGATATTTCATTGTATGTGTCTTCCCTCCCCTTCCTTTCCCCAACCTGGACATGACTTCTCTTGCAAAGGCAGCCGTCCTGTTCTCTTAAGTTACATCAGGTAAAGATGATGATGATGATGTCATCAATCCCCAGTGATTTTTCTGAAACAAAACTGAAATTAAAAAAAAAATATAAGGTCCTGAAATACTCATAGAACCTTTTCCATCATGGGGAAGATTTCGGGCGCTGCTGGGTTTGTAGAAGACTAATTCCCAGAAATAGTTACTGGTGGTAACTATTTCTGCAGCTTATGGTAATTGAAGGCTCTTTCTCATCCTGCGATATTCAAAAGCTTCTTGATTACAAAAGTGATTCCAAAGTGAACTTTGGAAACTTTATGGGAGGGAAATTAGGAATACAGTGGACCCTCACTTAATAAACGTCTCGCTTAACACAAAATCTGCACAACAAAAGGAAATCCATAGAAAATAATGGCTTGGTTATCAGTTTTCCCCCCTGGAACAGATTAATTGGTTTCCAATGCATTCCTATGGGAAACCGTGTTTTGGTTAACAATTTTTGGTTTTCAATGGGGAATTGCAATGGATTCCTATGCGGAATTCGCTTTACAGAGTTTTCATAGTACAAAAGAAGAGAACGCATTAAATTTGTTAAGCGAGGGTCCACTGTCTTATTTATCTGGAAAACAACCTTGGCTGATGATAACTTCACTCCTTTTTGAGGTATAACTAACTTTCATGGGTTTTTAAAAATAGATTACAGAGATGTGATGAGGTCTCCTATGAGCCACAAGCTGGCTCATTTTGTGCTTTCTGCTGCTGAATAAGAAGACTTTTGTGTTAACTAACTACTCTGGTTGGCATTGAAACCATATCTACCAGTCTGGCCAGGTTATCCTGCTATGGTAATAGAGTAGACCCTACTGCCAGTGACTCAACACCGAGTGTCAGACTGCAGTTAACTAACCTGACAACCCTGAGGATTAATGGCCTTGGGTGGCAAAGTCCACAGGGAAGGAAGGATGATGGTCCCCAAGTGGATTATATCCCACTTGTATCCATCTTGATGGAGGGCAGCAGCTTCATCCATCCTGGCCTGGGGCTGAAGAGGACTTTATGTGCCAAAAGGGCTCAGGACCAGAAAGTGACTCGCAGAACTGGATCAGTGGTACTAAGGGTGTCATGCTGCGATGCGGAAGGCAGATGAAAAGCCACTGCATTATATTATATGAGTGGTGTTCCACATCAGGAAGGCGGGATACAAATCTATAAAATAAATAAATAAATAAATAGATATTCTCAGGAGAGTCTTCATGGCTGATTGGGATTCGGATACGGCAGAAGAAGAAACCATATCTGCAGCTAATAATTTTAAAAAGTAACCTTCTAGGCTTCTTGAAAACAGCACCCTTTTATCCATAGAAACTGAACAAAAAAATCTAAATATTTTGCATTCACATTTTTTAGCTGGCAAATGCATGCTGACTTTTCTGATTTGGGCAGTGCCTAGTAACCAATTAATAAAGTAAGGACCTTTAGACTACAGAGCAGGTTATTAGGATTCTGATGATTATTAATAGCAACGTCTCTGATAACAGTGAGTCTGATTTAGCAGAGAGATCTATTTGTCTGCTTTTATCTGAACAAGGAAACTAACAAATTCATCTCGCTTTAACCACATTGAAAGGAGCAAGAACTTTCGAAAGGGGAACTTAAGTGATTGAGATTAGAAGGACTGTAGCAGCTGCAAAATGACAAAAAGCAAATTGGCTAAGTGGCGGAGAGAATCAAAGCGAACATTGAAATGAATGGGAAAGCGATGTAAGGCTGGCTCCTGAGGATATGATGTTTGGCACAGCAGAAATCCTTTCTAGTTCTAGAATGCTTGGACTATATTGGTTTTTATTAATAACTATCAGCTAAAACTTATGTTCTGGGAAAGTGAGTAATGACTTTATCCTTTGGAGCTGCTATGCAACAATATCTTAGATCAGGGGTTCCCTACCTAATGTAAGCCCTGTGGGCTGGATCATACCCATGGCACCATTTCATGTCCCCCCCCCACAACTCCAAGGGCATTTGAGAAACACAATGGCCACCCCTTTGAGTGCCGCCAGGGCAAAATGGCCATCCGGCCCTCAAAGCTGGCTGAGACAGTATGTCCCGGCCCCCGGCTTGAAAAAGTTGGGTACCCCCCGACCAACTTGGGCAGCCTCTGACTGTGGAAGTCTAAGGGCTGTGGCCCGAGGAGGAAAAACCCCTTTCCAACAGCAATCACAACAAGAACAGGAAGAACAGAATGGCTGCCATCTTGCTGTTCTCCTGGAACTGGCCCTCGCCCTATGGTGTCAAAAGGAAGCATGATGCACCAAACACACACGCAACAACAACGCAAAACTCTCAGAAGTCTCAGAAGTTTCACCACATTTGTTACCAAGCTTTTTGAAACTTTCTTTCCTCTCTGGAGGGCCACCTGAAAATGGCCCGCCACCTTTGCTAATTAGGCCATTATTCAGGCAATGCAATGTTCCCCAGCCTGGTCACATCAGCAGCAGCAACATTTGTGAATGCTCTTGCGCATTCCCCTAATGGTGCCTCTGCATGATTTGTAAGGCTATTATGCCATCATAAGTGATCCGTTTCCATAAATATGTCATAAATGATGCCACGAGGTGGAGCGTGGTGGTGGAGTTAACTCAGGCATTACAAGGCATCATTGTGGCAATAAAACAATTGGGCTGCTATTCTTTGCCTCCAGGAATGTGACAAAAGGACTATAAGAGGAACATTTCCCTGCCCATGGGGTTGTTGATGGAGTTCTAATATCATACAGGAAAATCAGGCAGGTCAACCCTTACTCTCTTAGTCCTCCCCAGACTCTGTGGAGGCATCGCTGGTGTGCTTACTCATCCCAGTTGGAACACCAGCCTTGGATAACATCAAAAGTGAAGCATGCATGGGTGCATGATCCAGGGTCATCAGGGCTGCGGCAATTTAGTGGTTAAGATGCTGAGCTTGATGGCCAGAAGGTTGGCAAGTCAGCAGTTCGAGACCTGAGTGCTGCATGACAGAATGAGCTCCCATGATCTGTCCCAGCTCCAGCAACCTAACAGTTCGAAAACAAGAAATTGCAAGTAGATAATTAGGTACCGCTTTGTTGGGGAAGCTAACAGCGTTCCGTGCACTCATTTGAGCAGCTAAGCCCTAAAAATGTACATCTGTTAGTTACTGCTCAATACAGTCCCATGGCTTGCATTATGCCTATGAATCACATCTAACCATCCAACAAGATACCCGCTTTCTTCAACTCTCAATTATATGTAACAGTAAGAGCCCAGTACATACAGACATTATTAGATAGAGGGACTCCAACATAAGACTAACTTACTTCATTCAAGGCACAGACAAATATGTAATTATCAGAGTTGTCAAATTTATAGTCAGGGCTACTCAATTGAGAAGATGCTTTATTTATTAGATAAGGGTTGACGAATTTAATTGAATACTCCAGAATTTTAAATGATTAATTTATCATAACATTTTTCTAATTCATCTCATTTTATCGATATTATTCCACTCCACGCTTAGTCTATCACTATGCCATTTTATGTAATTGTATTTTAGTCTATCCAAATTATTACATTTTAATTTGATATGGTGAGCTGACTAATCAACTAATAAAGAATTGGATTGCATTTCACTTTCTTCTTGATAGAAGTGGAAAGAACACTAGAATAGTCGGAAGAAAAATCAAACTGATTAGTGGATGACATCCCCCCTTTTTCTCTCTCTTTTTCCTTCTCTTTGCCAACCAACGGCACAGTCTTTCTGACCACTGAACTGTACAATAAAGCGAACAGCAGAGAAGGAAATGAAAAACCCCAGGAAGAGCAGATGACATGAGCAGGAGGTTTGGGCCGTTAACTTACTCCTCTCTGGTTGACTCCTCAGGTGGAGCAAAGATCACTGGAGTAGGATTGCGTCAACCCTGTGCCAGTTAAAACCAGTATACCCAGGACCATCTGTTGAACCACAGGACAACACAGAAGCATGCGCCCAACATTACGTCAACGGACTTCCAGTTTGTCAGGTTTTGTTGCCGTAGATCTGGCCAGGAAAGTGGCAGTTTTGCGCTTCCTGATTCTTGTTGGGAAGAAAAACCCAACTTCAGTTTGTGGACTGGTGCATTTGTGGAACTGAGCAGGTTCTTTGCAAAGATGCTGACTGGTCGTGGCTGGGCCGTTAGTCCCTGTCTCTGCCAAAGTGGCCAGAAAGTCAGAAAAAGAAGATGGAAGAAAAGGACACAATGATCAACTTTCACTTCCTCCGTGGCCATTAGAGACTGAGTGCCCAAACAGAGGGGTGGGGTAAACTCTGTGCTGGGGGGAGGGAGGAAGTGCTCCCATTGGGCTGCTGGGCAGAGGGGTGGGTCGAACTCTGTGCTGGGACAATGGCATGTGTGCCAACAGAGAGGGCTCTGAGTGCCCCCTCTGCAGTGATGCACTCTAATTTTTTTACTGCCCACACTGTGGGTGTTGCTAATTGTAGGTATGGCTATCTGTGGGCATGGCCTCAACCCCCCCAAGGAAAAAGACAAGAAAATAAACTTACCTTGCTCTCTTGCTTCGCCCATTGTCTCGGAGATGAGGCGGATGAGTCCCAGAGCAGCCAGGCGCTGCTGGCGGGTCAGCCCCTCACTGTCCGGGTGTGCTTTCACCAGCGACACTGCTGGGAGGTGAGTGAGGCGGGTTGGTGGGCTGCTGGCCTTCCTCTCCCAGCACTGTTGGAAACGTTTCCCATTCGCCTCACCCAGGGCTGAAGGCGCGCAGGAAGTGCGGATGTGAAAGTGTGCCTTCGGCCTTGGGCTAGGTGCATGGGAAACATTGCCGGCGGTGCTGCTGGAATGTGTGGTGGGGTGGGGTGGGCTGGTGGGCTCCCCCTCCCAGCAGTGCCAGCAACACTTCCCATTCACCTCACCCAGCCAGCGCCGAAGGTGCACTTTCACCTCCGCACTTCCCGTGCGCCTTTTGCCCTGGGCAAGGTGAATGGGAAGCATTTCTGGCAGAGCTGGGAGGGGGAGGCCGCCAGCCCACCACCCCGCCCTGCCAACCTTCCAGCAGTGCCGCCACCGGCTGCTCTTCCTCCTCCTCTTCTTCCTGGCTCCTGTCTGCGTCCGGAGTACAGGGAGAGGGGGAGGAGGAGATGGGTGTGGTGTGGTGTGGTGTGACAGGGAGGTGGGCATGGCCAGCCAATTCTGCTACCGGTTCAGTCGGACAGGACAGGACCGGCTTCAGTGCACCACTGCTCCTCTGGCATGTGTGCCATAGGTTCACTAACACAGGATTAGGTTAATGAGATTTCTCCTCTGATTAGGCCTCTGCCTTAATTTCTGTCTTTCTTTTCTTGTGTTTCCTTTTTGTGATTCATTACATTTATATTACACTTCTTCCGCAAGGACTCCAAGGTTGTGTGCATGGATCTCTTTCCTCCGTGTTTCATTTTCTCAACCTCCTTACAAGGTAGATCAGGCACCGACTGGCCAAAGCCAGCTTTTCACTCTTGATTGGAGGCCAGACTGTCGTCCTCTTCAGAAATGGATCGATTCTCAGTTGGGTTTGCTTCTGAAATGATCTTCGCAGCATTATCTTGTTAACAAGAAGTCCTGCCTCAAATAATGAGCTTCTCCCTCCGTCGAAATTCCCCTCTTGTGTAAATGAGAGAGCATTTTCCAGAGAGCAAAAGGGAGCTAGCGGGAGAAGGGAAACGTGTTATTTTAAGTTGTAGGAGGTTATCATAATTGTTTGCTGACACAGCTCACTATTCATAAAACATCGTAAAGAGTAAAAGAGTTGATAATGTAAAGCAGTAATTAGGATTTGGTGCATGCTTATGCTATTTACATATTTTAATGCTTTGATATTAACATGTCAACTCTAATAGGATGTAAATGAATTCTTCTGGGTGTGATTTATCCTGTTAAGCATTAGATGCTCTTCATTTGCCACAACTGTAAATTTCACTCCCCTGCTCTGTCATTTTCAGCATAATCTTCCCCCCAGAATCTTAAGAGAACATTTCCCTTAATGAAATGTTTTGGTTTGGATAGATTACCGCAGCTAGAATGATAATCGCATAAAAGATGTATGGCACCCACTACTCAATTTCGAATCCAGCATCTTTTTGGGCAGCAGTGGTGGGGCATGGGGGTAATATGTAGTGCTCCAGATGTTGCTAACCTACAAATCAGATCAGCCCTAGCTAGAATGGCCAGAGGCAGAGGAAGATGGAGTTGCTGTCCATCAACATCTGGAGGCAGAGTTGACTGGTGAATCTGTTCCAGCTTTGATTCCAATCTTTAAATGAACTGTACAAGATGATGAGCCTATTTTTATGGAGAGGGCTCAAGATGCCAGAGACATGCTGTAAAGTTCATACCAAAATCTGGATCAGGTTCCCCACCACTGCAGCATTGGAACCAGCAGCCTTCATAGTCTGGAGGTTACATGTTCTCCATGTCTTATAAATGGGATAATGGATTTGGCACCAGTACCCAGAAGAAAAGGGTTGTGGTGGCCTAGTGGTTAAGACGCTGATCTTGATGACTGGAAGATTGGCAGGTCAGCAGTTTGAGACTTGAGTGCCATGCGACAGAGTGAGATCCTATCGTCTGTCCCAGCTCCTGCTATCCTAGCAGTTTGAAAACATGAAATTGCAAGTAGATAAACAGGTACCGCTTCAGCAGGAAATGTAGCAATGTTCCATGTGCTCCAGCATCTAACCATGCCTGCTATATGACCTTGGAAATGTCTGCAGATACAGACAGCGCTGGCTCATTGGCTGTAAATGGAGGTGAGCACCTCACCCTAGAGTCGGACATGACTGGCTGACTCTTCAAAAGCCTTAATCTATTTGGGGAATAGTGTTCATTGTTTTGGAGAAATTCCATAAAGTTTTAATTGAAACCTGGAATGGATTCATCACAAAACCATTTCAATAATTACTTTCATTTAAATATTTCGGGAGCCCCAGAGGAAGGCCTTGAAAATATTAATGGGGTGAAACATAATGGCCATTTTAACAACAATCCTCACTCCATGCTATCTGAGGAGACTCCTCCAGCACCACAGTTCAAAGGTGTCTATTCTTCTGTGCTCAGCCTTCCTTAAGGTCCAGATAGGGTTGCCATATGTCCCATTTTTCCAGGATTTTCCTGGATCCAAGCTTGGGAAAATTGTCCCGGCCGGTTCAAGACAAAACATGTGAAAGTCCCGGATTTTTAAATTCAAACAAAGGAAGCAAGATCACCACCACCACCACAAAGGGATTTTTTTTTTTTGCAAAAAGTTAATTCACTGCCTCCCTGCCTTTCTTTCAATTATCCTGCTTGCAAGTGGCGAAGGCAAAACAGCACCCTGAGAAGCCTGCCGGGGAGGGGAGACACTTGCAAGCGGAGTAATTGAAAGAAAGGCAGGGAGGCAGCGAATTGACTCTTTGCAAAAAATCCCTTGGCTTACCTTGAGCAATGGCGGAGGAAAAGGGCACATTGGAGCACCAGCCTGAAGATCTCCAGCGCATGGAACCACTGGAAAAGGGGAAAAAAGATGGAGGCTGCCTGCCCTGGATGGGAATTATGTGGGGCCGAAGAGCTGCGGCCTCCTCAACAGTCCCATCCAACTCATGCACAGTTTGAAGAATGCAATGACATCACATGGCTGTCCTGGTTTGGTGGGAAAGAATTATGGCAACCTTAGGTCGAGCTCTCACCAGACATACATTATTACTGGGAAGACCATTGATTTGACTATGTGGACTTTTGTTGGCAGGGTAATGTCTCTACTTTTGATTATGTTGCCTAGGTTTTTCATAGCTTGCCTACCAAGAAGTGATGCAAAAATTAGGACATGCATTTTTTTTAGGAATATCAGTTAAGGCATCTGCATCAGAGCTTGAGGTTTTGTCAAACTTTGCATAGTGTATCTTCTCAGCAAGCCAGTGTTTGGCTTTCTTGGATGGTTCTAGGCTAAGCCCCTGAATCCTATGAGCAAATTTATGTGCGTGTGCATTTTAAGGGGGCCTTTTAAAATGTTATGGAAAGGTACATGATTGTGCCGAGCCTTTGTGCCGCCATCTGTACATCTGGCAGATTCTATGGCATTTAAGGCTCATTAAATTTTGAATTTTGTGTCATCTGCCTTTGGCTTAAAATAGCCCTGTGTATTGTCTTTAAAAAGGTCCTTGTTAACAGTTACAATTCTTTTCCTATTCATTTCTTCCCTGTCTCTAGAAGACATCACTCCGATCCTGGCGCGCTCTCTCTCTTTTAATTAATTAGTCAGTACAGACATTGAGATTGAAATTTTTGGAGCCTTCTGTGTTTCAAAATTCGCGGCACTGGAAGGGTAAACGCGGCGTGCTGCAGTGACGTATCCCGGGCACGCCAAGGGGCTATCCTAGCGCCGCGAATTTTGAAACACAGGAGGCTCCAGAAATTTCCCCGACATGGCGGTTGGCTTTGGGAAAGGCTGCAGAGTGGATGGGACCAAGCAAGAGGCTGCTCGGAGCAGTCCAGACAAAGCGCAATCTCTGCCGCTGGTGTCAGGTGGTGGGGGCAGGTGGGAGCAGTCTGCGGTGAGCTCGGATGCTCACCATGAGCCACATTAATGATATGCAGGGGCCTAATTGGGCCTGTGGGCCATAGTTTGGGGACCTCTGCCTTAACACAAAGAAATAGGGTCAGGTGATCTCCACAGCAGGAAAGAACCTTTCTAATTGCAATTACAGGCAAACAATGCAAAATAACTTCCTTTCTGTTAGGCTAATATTTTCTGATTCTTTGGTTACTGCACACTGGGGTTGCACTAGAATACTCAACAAAAAGAACTAAAACCCTGGGTAGATGCACCATTTCAGTCAAAGTCAAAGTAGCTGAACATATCTTGGTCTATCCTCCATATCAGGAATAGAGAAAATGTGGCCCATTTCTATTGCGGACTCTTTAAGAAACCTTCCAGGTCACAGTTGGTCAAACTCAAGTCCTCTAGCAGTAATCGGCAGATCAGTAAATGAGACAGATTTTGTATCTCTCCACATTCACACCTTGTGTTGTTGTCTGCTAGCAGCCCCCGCTTGAGCCTGTTGGTCTTACATTTATGGACTCCAACCCTCAGCCTATTCAGAGTCCTCCAAATGACGTAGGGGAGGTTGAGTTCCTGAGCTATATCCTCCTTTAATGAGATTCCTTGTCCAATGAGTTTCTAATTGGTTTTGCTCTTGTGTACTCTCTTGCCACAAAGTTCTTCCTGGATCTGAACCGGCAGACTTGAGGCTAATATCTGTTGTCAGGTTGTCTTGGGTCATTCTCTCGCTTAGTTCTCTCAGTGTCCGCTGCTACATTCTCTCCTTATCTTAGGTGGAGCAATACCAACAAGAGGATATATTTTCTCAACCAGTGTAGGTTTGAAGCATCCTGTTACTAGATGCATGGCTTCATTAACAGCAACGCCAACTTGCTTTGCATGTGTGAATCAAGAATGAAGGGTGTTGCAAATCATCGTTCATCCTTTTCATATTCACATTACTAGCCAAAGTGAGGGCCTTCCTTATGCAGCAAAAGCCTTGTGCAAAAGGGAAATCTCATTTTACTTTTATCTGCAGAGGGGAAAAATAAAGACAGTCATTCTCAGCTTCGCCCCTGCTCTACAACTCTACAAGGACAGGGCTTGGAGAGGAAGCACACGATGCCGATTCTTGTGGGTGGGGACGGGGGACAGGAAACTTATGGAGGGGAAATAGAGGGGGATATATTGCCTGGTTCCTTTTTGTCCTAAATAGGTTGTGTTTTATGGGTCCTGGATTGCAGTACTTTCTGGCTTTTGTTATGATGTTAGCTGCCCTGAGTAGGGATGATTTCCCCCCTAGAGTGGTGGGATATAAGTGCAAATAAATAAATAAATAAATAAATAAATAAATGAATAAATGAATGAATGAATGAATGAATGAATGAATGAATGAATAAATATCCTAGTAAAAAAGCAGTGATAGCAATTCAACTTATATGTCCTATCTCCATGTGGCTTAGCGCACTCTTTAGGTAGGTCACAAGGTAATTAGCATCCCCCCACAATATGCTGTGTATTCATTTTACTGACCTCTGAAGGATAGAAGGCTGAGTCAACCTTGATCCCCGCCAGGATCGAACTCATGATGTCAGTAGTTTTGGCTGCAGTACAGCAGTTTAACCACTGCACCACCAGGGCTGGTTTGGGTTGCAACCCTTTGCAACAGCGTCTCATGTTACAAATATTCTCTTTTGCTCTCTCTTCCATCCAGTTCTCTCTGTATCTCTGAGACTCAACCAACTTGCACATTGACCGAGCGGAACGGAGGCTCCATTTCCCAGTCCTATTTTAGGGTCTAATTCTTGCCGATGGGGCAGGTTGGCCCGAAGAGGTCCAGAGGTTGCGAAGCCAGCGTGCCTCCACATCTCATTTTGCAGAGATGAGCTTTGCCCCATGCCAGCTGGCAGGAGACGAGCAGAAAGCAGGGAGTCCAGCTGTGCCTAGAAGCCAGCTGGCCGTCCTTCCAGAGCACTGCAAGGATCAAGATCCTGGCTCTCTTGTCAAGCCTCACTCTTGCCAGGACCCTTTATGAGGTGGCCTCAAAAGACAGGAATTGTCTTTTTTCCCCCTCACAGCGCGATTCCTGTTCCAGTGAATTTATGGAGTCATGAATTCCAAAGGATGAGTCAGGCTAGCCTCAGAGCATAGACAGAATATTGATTCAGGCTCATACCTGTCAAGCGCTGCTCCGGAAAATACGGGAACTGATCCGGCCGAGGTGCACAGGCGCAGAAAAAACTCAATTGTGCATGCACAGAACCTCTTTGCACATGCACAGAACACATTTGTGGGTTCTGCATGCACATGCATGCTCAGTAACCCACTTCCCTGCCGTTCTAAATACAGGATGGCGCCGGGAAAGAGGAGGAACTCATGACAAAATACAGGATTTCCCGGCCAATCCTGGATACTTGATAGGTATGCTCAGGCTTAACATTAGAGGGGGTATTGTAGCTTAGTGGTTTAGATGTTGATCTTGATGACCAAATGGTTGGCAGGTCAGCAGTTTGAAACCTAAGTGCTGCACAATGGCGTGAGATCCTGTCGTCTGCCCTAACTTCTGTCAACCTAGCAGTACGAAAGCAAGAAATTGCAATTAGATAAATAGGTACCACTTTGCTGGGAAGGTAAAAGGTGTTTTGTGCATGCCAGTGTCTGGTCATGCCTGCCACATGACCATGGAAACATCTGTAGACACAGATAACGCTGGTTCTTTAGCTGTAAATAGAAATGAGCACCTCCCCTAGACACGACTGGCTTTCGAGCAAGAGAGTCATTTACCTTTATGTATTCTTTTGGTTTAGAGATTCTGGACATTTGGTCACGGTGGCTTGGAAGAGATGAGATCTTGGGCCCAGGGTCCAAACATCCATTGACACAAGAGGAATGGATAACAGGAGGTCAAAACAACCAGTGGGGTCAGAATGCTAGACTCATATCTGGGGCAGAGAAGCATCTTCACATCACAATTTCACCATTTGACCATGAAGTTGGGAGACTTACACCCTCTCCATTGACACTACCTTACACTAAGCAGGAAGAAAACAATGCAACTCACATTTCAATAAAAAATTTGCATTGGGAGCAATTTGGAGACTTTGGAAATTGCTCAACTCCATTCCTTTTCTATCAAAATATTTGAGTGCCCCCACAACTGGCAAAAGAAACTGGGTCCATCCATCCATCAATCCATCCATCAACATAGCTGTCAAGTTTTGGATTTAAAAATAAGGGAAATTTCCCGGACAAAACGGGAAACTTGACAGCTATGCTTTTCCTGTGCTGTCCTCCAGTGGTGGCATTAGGGCATTGCAGTCTGACTGATACAGGACACCGCCGGGAAAGACGGTAAAATACGGGAGGTTCCCGGCCAATACGGGACATTTGACAGCTATGTCCATGAGTTCCTTCCAGGGCCATAGCCATGGGGGCTGGGTGGGTGGGTGAAAACCCTCCTGAGCTAACAGCCCCCCAACCCAACCCAGGATGCCAATGTTATATATGTGAGTGTGACATTGTTGCCCCTCCTGAGAATTTTTGCCCCTGCTATAAAAAATTTCACCCCCCCCCCCAAATCTAGAATCCTGGTTACGGTCCTGTTTCCGTCCTTCCTTCCTTCCATCCACTGCCTTTCACCCCATTGGGGGCCCAAAACTCAAACTCTAAAACAGTCACCAGCTATATAGATAAGATATAAGTATCCTATTAAAAAACAAACAAACATATATCAAGTTCTTCCTCCTTCTCCACTGCTAAGCCTGCTCTGGGCTTTGTCATGGGATGTGAAACACTCCAGCCGCACACTCTTTCCATCTGTTGTACTATTCAAAATGTCAAAACGTAGCAACCTTGAAATTCAATTTCATTAACAAACGTACCACCTACGTATGTGGTCCTTTGCATTATGGCTCCTAAAAGCTGCATTTTCCCCTTTAAAAAGGAAACACTAGAAACCTCTCTCTGAGTGAACTTTGCATTGATACAAACTCTGCTGATGGTTGAAAATACTCTTTTGCTGCCTAGAATAGTGTTTCATAAGTGGAAATACAGTAGAAGCCTTGGCCCGCTAGTGTAGTGTGATAAGAATCAAGGTATGTGCAGCAAAAGGTGGCCTGTTTTGTTTGGGAACTACAATTTGTTATTTTTATTTACTTTATTTCTCCCCTTCTCAGGAGCAACCCAAGGTGTCTTATACATGAGCAAGAGACACAAAGATTCGAATCACAATTAATTAATAATGGCGGCTGCGGTAGCGGCTGCTACTCGTATCTGAGTATACAGTTTTCCTGGACAAACAGGGAAAATGCCATTGGCGTGAATTTGCTTAAGGTGGATCCCAGCTTGCCATGGAGTGACCCACACACTATGATCTCAGAGCCATTTCCTGTGGCACGTATGAAATGAGACATGCAGGATTTAATACCAGGACTGCAATGGACTGCCACAGCCTTGAGGATATTATCAAGATGTGCCTTCACAGTCATTCCATCTGGCATGGCCTCTTCCACCTCCATGAGCATTGGGAATCAGAGTTCTTCCTTCATTTGCCATTGGGTCCAATATGATGGTTTCCAGTGGTATTTCCTCCTCTGAGGGGGACCATCACCCCACCTAAAGGGGCTCATCCGCCCATAGCTGTTGGCCCCTTTAGGGAGTCAGGTTAGTTAACTGCCGCCCAACACTCGGCATTGAGTCACTGGCTGTACGACTTACTCCATCACCATAGTGGGATGTCCGGCCAGACTATTTTAAGGTTGTAAAAATACAACTAAGCATACCATTTTTTTTTTTGGGGGGGGAACTGTTCTTTAAAACAGTCTAATACAGGGGTTCCCAACCTAAGGCCCATGGGACAGATCTGGCGCACAGCACCATTTCATGCCCCCCCCACTCCCCCAAGGTCATTCAAGTAACAAAATGGCCACCCCCTTTGAAGCTGTTGGAACAAAATGGTCACCCCCATCATGCAGGCAGGGCAAAATGACCGTCCGGTCCACGAAGCTGTCTGAGAGAGCATGACCCAGCACCCAGCTTGAAAAGGTTGGGCACCCCGGTCTAAAACCTCAAATTCCAGTAGTTCTAGCCCCTCAAATAACTTTTTCAGCTGTTCGCCTCTACTAAAACTAACTTAAGCATCTTCAAAAGCGTCCATTTCTCCTTTATCGCTTCAACTCTTTCATGACATGGGTATACAACAACTGGAGAAGACAAAGATTGAAAGCAAAAGGTTCACCTTCAACTGTTAAAACTCCTGCTGCCGCCTAAACAAAACAAAACAACACGCCGAAAACATATGAATTATGGATAAAATGTTGGCCTTTCTCTGTGGAATTCTTCAGCGTTCCGCTTTTGTGCGTCAAAACTAAGGCTTCCCCTCCCCGTTCTCTCCTTTAAATGGGAGAGTTATTATTATTTTTTAAAAAGGCAGCCTCATACACTTACCGAGATATAGAAATGCCTCTCAGGTGGCAGATAACACGCTCACTTCACAGCGTGAAACAATCTTTTTTCTCATCCCATCTCAGCCTGTCAGTTCCTACGGAGCAAGATGTAATAAAGAGAAATGTAAAATGGACATTTCCTCAGAAAGGTAGGCAGAGGATGCAGGTTTCAGATGGTTTTCCTGCTGATTATCAGCTGTCAGAGATCTGACGCGTGCTTAATCCAAACTTGGTCCCATCAAAGGGGTTCATTCCTATGTCTGATGAGTAGCCCATGCTAGCGTTGAACCTTGTTGGGTTGGGAGGCCTCTGATTCTTCTTCTTTCATGTCTCGATCAAACCCTGGACTGCCAAAATGAAGCCACTTTATTGGCTTAGTCATTGGCCAAACTTAAGTCCTCATTGGTGCATGCTGCTGACAGTAATCGGCATACTAGAAAATGGGCCGGATTCTGTATCTCTCTGCATGTTGCTGTCTGCCAGCAGCCCCCACTTGAGCCTGTTGGTCTTGGACTCTGACCTTCAGCCTATTCAGGGTCCTCCAAGCGACGGAGGGGAGGTTGAGTTCCTCAGCCATCTCCTCCTTTAATGTTGTTCCTTGTCCTGTGATCTCCTTCCTCCATCGTTTAATTTGGTTTTGCTCTTGCATGCCCTCAAGAATGTTTGTTCATGCCATAAAGCTCTTCCTGGATCTGAGACGGCGGACTTGAGGTTCATCTTTATTCAGAGGATGTCAAGGGTCATTTTCTTACTTAGTTCTCTCGGTGTCCACTGCTACTTCTCTCCTGATCTTAGGTGGAGGGATACAGACCTCCGGGTGTAGGATGACGTCTCAAGGAATTGTATTGTTTCTCTGGTGCTCTAGGCATGGAGGTACAAATTCCAGACTGGTGGTGGAGGAGAAGAAAGTTGATTTGTGGGTAGTTGGATGAGGATGATGTGATTTTCAATCTGAGTGTCCATTTCTGCTCATTCCCAGCTGGTGTTAGCTTGAACCACCTCAAATTAAGCTAAGAGCAAGGGAATTTTTTTTTGGTCCAATAGCAATTTTCCCTTGGGAAAACCATTTAACTTGTTACACTACAACTCCCACCACTCCCATTCACGAGCCGTGTTGCCTGGGGCTGATGGGAATTGGAGTCCAACAGCATCTGGTTTGGAAAGGCTGAACTTCTGGATGCAGCGTTAAAACAATGTAACAGTTGCATACGTTATGCCAAGAAAGAAATGCTCCCCCTTGCATGTGCTTATATGGGGAAGAGAGAATTAATTGGCAGCTTTTTCCATTACTTCAGCAAATGGACTTCAGTTAGATGTCTTAATTATGTTACAGCGCATCAGGAGTTTTCTCGTGTAATTCCCTCTAGAATGACTGATATTTGCTCTTTGATATTATCACATGCAGCAGAGGAGTGACTGACACACATAAATATTTGTACAACTTCGATCCCTTGTTTGTTTTATTTCAATATCCCCCATTCCATTAGAAAGATCGAGGTGCTAAAGTGCCATCTATCCATTTATCTCGTAATTCAGAATTGCTTCTCGTTCATAAATGCACTTTTCAGATTAAGCCCAATTACTATCTATCATAATGTACCACATGTTTATCAAAATGTATATGTAAAAGCTCAGAAAGTTACTTTCTAAAAGCAATATGTTTGAGATCTTCAGTACAGTGATGAAAAGTAACTTATTGTCCACACTTCTTAAAAAACCCAGGAATGTACATCCTTACCTAATCACATCTTCATTAGTTCCCATTATTTCACAGAAAATCCATAGGATTGATGAGTTAATGCTATAGAACTTAAAAGTTTATGCCAAAATGCTTGCAAACACTTTCTTTAAATGCTCCGGGTTAATTAAATCTCATTCCCAACAAGATCAGATAAATTCTTGATTATAATTGACTAAACTCTTAAGTGATGAATTTAATAATGTGACAATTAAATAATACAGTTTGAAAGGAAATGGTTTAATTGGCATTTTCTTAGAATAACTTTCCCCTTTGTTTCATTAGAAATATCAAATGTTTAATAGCTTTCTAAAAGGAAATTGTTAAATTTCTTGACGGAAAAATTTAACATATACAACGCCTAATCAATCTGATACACAAAATTACTAGGCTATTATGAAGAACATATTTCTGTCCAAAT
This sequence comes from Bradypodion pumilum, assembly GCA_035047305.1. Taxonomy (NCBI): domain Eukaryota; kingdom Metazoa; phylum Chordata; class Lepidosauria; order Squamata; family Chamaeleonidae; genus Bradypodion; species Bradypodion pumilum. Next base: position 39,464,640 of record JAWDJD010000009.1, on the reverse strand, counting down.
CTCATCCTTTTCACATTCTATTAAAACCCATATCTCTCACCACTTGAAAATTCAGCGTATATACGTCCTGGGAATGTTTAGTCTAGTAACAAAGTGAAATTCCAGATTTGCAGATATTTAGTGCTGCTATGGTTGACTAATCTCCCATTTCTAGAATGTGTTTTAACTAACACTCAAATTTGCAACAAATTATAAGATCTCTTTTAAATATTTTTGAATTTTGTATTCTTAAATACAGTGATGCTGTGATTATTTTCTCGACAAGATTGGTTATATACTAGGCCAGTGGTGGTGAACCTATGGCATGCATGCCAGAGGGGGTACACAGAGCCCTCTCCATGGGCACATGTGCCATCACCCCAGCAGAGAGTTTGCCACGCCCCTCTACCCAGAAGCCCAATGGGAGAGCTTCCTCCTTCCCCAGCACAGAGTTCGCCCCGCCCCTCTTCTCAACAGCCCAATCAGAGTGCTTCCTCCCTCTCCCCAGCACAGAGTTCATCCCACCCCTCTGTCCAGCAGCCCAATCAGAGCGCTTCCTCCCTCCCCAGCACAGAGTCTACCCTGCCCCTCTGCCCAGAAGATCAATGGGAGCATTTCCTTCCTCCCCTGTTGCTGTGTTGCCACTTTGCAATAAATAGGTGGGTTTTGGGTTGCAGTTTGGGCAGTCGGTCTCTAAAAGGTTTGCCATCACTGGACTAGGCAATGTAATGATTATTTTAGTAACACCTTCAGCTAGTAGGTGATGCTGTTTCAGGTGCTTCTTCTACTTTCATGTCCCGATCAAACCCTGGACTGCCAAAATAAAGCCACTTTCTCCACTTTGTCGTTGGCCAAACTTAGGTCACCATTGGTGCATGTTTCTGGCAGGAATCAGCAGACCAGTAGGTGATCTGGATTCTGTATCTCTCCACATTCACAGTGAGTGTTATTGTAGGTAGGCTCATTTGAAAGGTCTGGGGTAAATGTGTTGTCACACCAGCCCCTGAAAATGGGCAGAGATCACAGAGGAGTAAAAGCAATTTTTGTTGAAAGTCCACTTTTGGTTTCATTTAGAAGGTGATGTGATGTGTGTGTGTGTGTGTGTCCCATGGCCACAAAAAAGGATGCTTATGGTGTCCCTGGATCACATTGTTCTCAACGCTAGTTGAAATGGATAGTTCAATGGTTTAGGTCAGAGGATCCGGCCCATGGCACCATTTCATGTGCCCCCCCACCCCTCCGAGGTCATTTGAGAAACAAAATGGCCACCCCTTTGAAGCTATTGGGACAAAATGGCCACACCATCATACAGGCAGGACAAAATGGCCATCTGGCCCTTGAAGCTGACTGAGAGAGTGTGACCTGGGCCCCGGTTTGAAAAATTTGGGAACCCCTGGTTTAGGTATTTGGCTATGGAGCCAGATGTGTGTGTGTGTGTGTGTGTGTGTGTGTGTTGATTCCCCACTGTGCCTCCTGAGAGAAAAGGCAGCCTATGTAGCCATGGGCAAGCTGCACAGTCCCAAGACAATTCCCACAGAGCATGAGCTCTCAACCTTTTAAAGCCAGGGGCCGAGTCACACTCCCTCAGACAGCTTTGGGGGCCGGATGGTCATTTTATCCTTCCTCCACCACATGGTATTTTGGGTGTGGTGGAGGCAGTGGGGGGGCACATTAAATGGTGCCGGGGGACGCATCTGACCCATTGGCCACAGGTTGAGAATCCCTGTCCCAGAGGAACGGAATGATAAACCACTTCTATGCATTCTCTACCTAGAAAACCCTGGAATGGCTTACCATAAGTCAGAATCGGCTTAACAGCGTGCAATTATTAGTATTACGATAGTTGAATCAACCGGCTAATTTAAAAGAATCCTATTTTACTCAGCAACCTGTAAACCTTCAATTCTTTCAGACGCATAGCAAACCCTCAGACTGGTTTCATTATTTTATGCAAGTGCTCTTCTTTAATCACTCAGCTCAGATTGTGCTCTTTTCCCTCTTCCTAAACTGTACCAGTAAAGAGAGAGTTAAGGGAGCCACGAAAGAATAAACAATAGTCAGAAAGACACTAAAATGCCTGTTAGACAGGACAAATGGTTGTCTTTGATTTACTGGAGATACATGAACAGATGTAGAAGGCCCCTAATGGCCTTCTGTGGAGCATAAAAGCAAAATGTCTCTTGCTTTGGCAGTATTTAAACAAACTGAGGTATTGTTAGAAACATCCAAGAAAAAAATGAGCCTTATATTAAAGCCTTGTCAAAATACAGCCCATAAAACATATTGGGGCCGCTTACACTGTTTGCATAGAGTTGCTTGGTTCAAACTTTAGTGCGTCCTTCAACATCTCGCCCTTCCATATCTGCACATGCATTGGTTTTGTGTTAGCTGAATTGTCATGGCTACTCATGAGGAGCCTTGGGAAAAGATACTGCAGGAAATGATCTTCAAGGTTCTCCTTTAGTTCCACTTAGCTCCCAGGGCTCCTCAGAAGAAAGAAAGACTATTCAACCAGTTAATAAATAGTTTCGAGTCAGAAATTATTCTGGGTTGAAAAGATTTTTGCTGGAGAAACTCCACTCAGGGGAGTGGAGGTTCACGTCCCCAAGATATCTTCCCACCCAAGTGGTCCTTATTTATCTACAGTACTTGCAATTTCTTGCTTTTGATCTTCAACATGACAGTGACAGGCGCTCAATCTGTAATGCAGTACCCGGCACTCGAACTGCCAGCCTTTCAGCTAACAAGGCGAGCTTCTTAACCACTGAGCCACCGCAGGCCACATATTCAATCGGTTGAAAGATTTAGTGTAGAAAAAAATATTGCCCAGGTCTTGAGTAAGGAAGCAGGAGAAAGATGCTTCTTAGTAAGAGATTGCATGCAGTAAAAGCAAATAGTTTGAGTTTATTCTGCTAGAGTTCCAATCTTAGAAGAAGATAGATCCTTAAAAGTGCTTCTAGTTCAATGTTTCTCAACCTTTGGTTTTTGGACTTCAATTCCCAGAAGCTTAGGTTAATTCCCCAAAGCACTGATCAGCCGATGTACTGACATAGGCTTCTGGGAATGGAAGCCCACACATGAGGCATTGGGAAGCACTTTTCTAGACTATCTGTAGGAACTGTTTCCACGGACCTATCATGGATCTGGCCATGTAAATATGTGTCTTGTTAAAGATGAATTATGACATCCAACTCCTGCTGAAGGTTTGAACTGTGAGGGGAAGAAAGAAATCAGCACATCGATTAGAAACTGTGCACGGCTTTTCAACAGCTAGCTTCTCATGAAAAGCTCCCTGTGGAGTGCTATCCACAATATTTTTTTTATTGTGATGCAGAACAAGAAAGAGCAATCACAGCATGACCACAGAGAGCAACATGGAGTCAAAAAACATCTCTGCTACATTTGTATTAGACCCCCTTTATTATACCTCTCAACAAATTTGCAATAGACAACTGCAGTAGAAGTCGGAGCATGTGCAGGTTTCCAACAGCAAAGAAACATATTAGTTTTAGGAGACAAAGAACAAACTTCATTGTGGGGTATATAGATATCTAGGATCCTCCATTTTGAAACCCACCAAGGCAAGGCAACTTAGGCTGTCGTTCCTACTGTTATTTATACTTTTGTGCAGTGGCAAGACAGTGAGATCTCCAGTTGGTTTTTCTTTATTTAACATTAATATTTCCTTTTGTTTTCCCTTTAAGATGGAAAGCTCCTCATTCCCAGTTAAAAAACTTTTGTTGATGTAAATGACTGAGGCCAAATTCACAGGTAGAATACTGGGTCCACCAATATATGGGGTGAATGTTCAAGAACAAAGTGTTCTGGAGAAGACGAGAGGGAGCCCTTCCCTATGGTGTCACCAGGCCCATCTTCAACGTAGGAAAGGTGAGCTAATTCTCCCCTGATCAAAACCATGACCCACAAGTCCACAAGTTCAGTGTTGGAAGGACAGATACGGAAGATGAAGCTAAAGTACGGGGTACCTCATGGAACAATATGGGAACATGCACCAGCACATCTACGCATCGTGTAGCTTTGAATGCTACTCTTTGTAGGTAAGGTAACGGCAACTCCCAATGCAATTTCAACTGGCGCACATTATCCAGCATGGGGTTTGTAATGAGTAATGGCTGGGTTATTAGTGCTTAACAAATTAAGGGTATTTCCATTTATTGCCGCTCCGCTAAGAATGAGCATTAATTAATTAATTATTTTTTCCACAGCAAATTCGCCGGAAACAGACAGTTTAGGATTTATGCTTGCAATGATTGCTACATGGTCCATTAAGGCCACTTCTAAGTGAGCTTAATTTGTAGCAGATAAATGTACACGTCTCCATGTTTTTCAACACTGTTTATGGTGCATCATGCGCAGCTGTGCCCAGCTGATTAAATCTTCACAAAATTTAAATAGGAAACCCATTACATTGACAGTATTATAGCTATTCATCATAACTAGCATTTCCAGTTTTAACTCTCTCTACACCTCATGTGCATATATTTATATCTATTTTCTGGAAGTTCATTAAAGATGAAAAGTGGTGTCATTTACTTTTCTTTCTTTTTTACTTTGGTCCTTTTGTTTTCTGATATGCTTTTAATGTCACCTGCATTGCTGTCTTTCACTGGCTTCCAGATTACAAATGTTAAAGCTGTGAAAGCTATCACTTGGTAGCAACAGTCGTGAATACTTTTCAGGTTGATGATTATTATAAAAGTGGAAAATAGGAGAGATGAGATGGGCAAAGTTATGGTGGAGACTTCTTCAGCCATCTGCATCTTCAAGGGTGAAGTCTTCAACCATGGATGTAGTTTATGCTTAGATGGCTAAAAATCCTGCACAACATTTTCCCTACCTCTTGGGCATGCCTGTCAAGTGCGGCTCTGGGAAATCCGGGAACTTCTCTGGCCAGGCCGTGCATGCACAGCAACAACTCCTTATGCGCATTCTATGCAGAATGCTTCTGCGCATGCACAAAACCCTTCTGTGCAGAACCCATGCACAGTAACTACTTTCCCCACCAGTCAAATTAGGGGATGGTGGTGGGAAATTGGAGGAACGAGTGCTAAAATAGGGAAATCCCAGCCAATCTGGGATACTTGACAGGTATGCTCTCGGGTAGGGTTGAACATTTTAATTAAAGGAATAAGAATATTATTCTCGCTGGAGAATGATGTAGTACATTTCCTGGCAGCCCCAAGAGCTTTCCATTGACAAGAATGATGTTGTGTGCAAAATCATCCAACTGTATCCAAAACTGCTCATTTTTGCACAGAAGAACAAATTGTGCAAATCCCCCAGAAGCTAGAATTGCACAAACTAGGGCTTCAATGAGAAATTTTGAGTCACTGGATGAGTTGTTCGGATCTTGCTTAACAATCACCCGTCGCTCCTGTGCTGTCTATTGCATGCTTTAAGGAAAAGACTTGAAATACATTTTGCATGAATTAGGCAAAGCTAAAGGTCACCTTTGCTCAAAAGCCAGTCATATCCGACTCTAGGGTTCAGTGCTCACCTCAGTTTCATAACTGAAGAGCCAGCTTCTGCAGACATTTCCATGGTCATGTGGCAGGAAATAATAATAATTTCATGTCAGGAATTATTCTGGGCTGAAAGGATTTTTGCAAAAAAAACTCCGATCAGGGAACGTCTAAATGAGGCTCCTTTCGTGTCCCCAAGAACTGGAACAGAGACGGGAGCACATTCCTTCATGCAGTACCTGGGTCTCGAACTGCTGACTTGCCAGCTTTCCAGCTAATAAGACAAGCTTCTTAACCAGTTCAGGAAGGAATTGAGAAAGCATTTATGGTTTCTTATTCTTACATGTAACAGCAAGCCAATACAGGTATATATTGCAATATATTGCAAAATATTGCTTTTGTGAGAAAAATGTACGGGACATTCCAGCAAAAATACTTTGGTTAGATACGAAACAGAATGGTGGAGATCTTGCAAGAGAGGACATAGAATTCCTGAAAGCTTTTCTTGCTGGCTGAGTCCCTCAGGAGCTATTCTGCCAAGAACCCAAGTGACGCATCATCTCTGATTCTTTATGGCGGATAAAGCATTGGGCTTCGGGCCACAGAGACCTCAGGTCAAATCCCCGCTCAACCATGAACTCTGCTGGGTGGCCCATCAGCTGGAGGCCTGCCCTGAGTTCCTTGGAAGCAAAGCAGAACATCAATCTGATAAATAAAAAGCAATGTCGGTGATAAATTCCCACTATGCCCCTACCCATCACTTACGTTTTACTTGTTTATACAAGCAAATTTCATAACAGCATGAATCTTATTCAAGGTCATCACCAGCCTTCTGTTATAGATGGAGAACCGTGTGATAGTAGGTTAACATTAAAATAATGAACTCGGCTTGATTATCCCAAAATGCCTATTTAGTACAGCATCTTCTTTAATACAGTAGCCAACCAAAGAGCTCAAGGAAACCCCAAAACACTACAAAGATGATAGAGCTTCCTCAAAGTGATGCCCAGTGCCATTTAAACAAAACACATCTCGGTGAGAGTGCAACAAAGGGTCAAAGAATATATTGCGGAGATGGCATGATCAGAAGAGGGAATTTCTTAAGTGGGTCAATGTTCCGGTTTGTCATGGCATGGGCTTTTCATACACATCCCTCTGGTTTGCAAATTAGCCTCCTTTGGTTTGTGACTGGTCTTCTGGACAGAAACATGGAATTCCCCCCGAGCCAAGTCTGATTTTGTGAACATGAAGGTTGGTTGGAATACTGTAATGGAATGAGATGTTATCTGTAACATGTGCTAACATCGTCGTTGACTGCAACTTGTATCCAAGAATACATTATTTCCTGACGCAGGAAAAATGTCATGGCATGAATTTAAGGTGGATCCCAGCTTGCCATGAAGTGACCCACACACTACGATCATGGAGCCACACAAAATGAGACATGCAGGATTCAACACCGGGACTGCAATGGACTGCTGCAGCCTTGACAATATTATCAAAGTGCGTCTTCACAGCTAGTCCATCTGGCATGGCCTCTTCCGCCTCCATGACTGTTGGAAATCAGAGTTCCTCCTCAGGTCATTTTGCTGTTGGGCCCAATATGATGGTTCCCAGTTGCATTTCCTCCACTGTGGAGGGCCATCACCCCACCTAAAGGGGCTCATCCGCCAGTTGCTGTTGGACCCTTTAGAGAGTCAAGTTAGTTAATTGCCACCTGACACTCGGCATTGAGTTGCTGGCTGTATGGTCTACACCAGTACCATAGCGGGATGTCCTGCCAGCCAGGTCTCTACTCATGTTTGAATAGATTATATCTATCTATCTATCTATCTATCTATCTGTCTGTCTGTCTGTCTGTCTGTCTGTCTGTCTGTCTGTCTGTCTGTCTGTCTGTATATATAATTACAAAACTTCATCTGAAAATACATGGTGACATTTCCTTATTATGTGTTCAGGCACAATTTTGTTTTCTGACAAGCCTCTTTGTGATAAAGTGAATTCTGGGCAAATGCACCTAGAGTGTAAAACAAATTGTAGAATAGAAATACTGGAGTTATTTCCTTCCTCTTTCCAGTTGTAGATTTATTACAACTGGCACAATTTTTCTTGCTCAGTTAGTTGGCTTATACCATTTACTGTGATTTTTCACTTGTGTTCCTTGCAGAATTCTCGACTGGAAATTGGTAAACGTGCACAGCTGTGTATTCCCCTCTAATTAAATTTATTTGGCATTGTTTTCATGGGCTTACTCCACCTGGAACTGAGACCTAGAATTAGCCCAATCCAATACGCATTTGACTCTCAAATATGTATTAAAGAGAAGGAGCCCCTCTGTGAAAGCAGTAGCGATTCATTCTAGAGACATCCTTTAATATCTAAGGATTCTGGGATTAAAAATTTTAATCCCGTGTTTGATGACATTTTCAAATCTCAGTAGTTTTTTCAAACCAAAGCATGTTCGCACCAGTATGCGTGTACCAGTAGTAAAAAAATGGCTGACATCGCCCCCTCCTTGCCCACAACCTCCTCCTCCTAGAAGAGGCTTCGGAGGGGAATGGCTCCATTTCCCCCTTCATCAAAGGCTTTTCCTGGGCTCTGTTTCACCCCAAAGTGCATCCCCAGCCACTCCGGAGTGGTTGGGGAGGCACTTCGGGGTCAAACATAGCTCTGGAAAAGCCTAGGGTGAAGGGGGAAATGGATTCATAGGGGGGTCTTCCCTATAGAGCTATGAAAATAGAGCCTCTTCTATTTTCACCACTCTATAGCAAACCTCTGAAGCCATTTTCCCCCTTGTCCAAGGCTTTCCCTGGGCTCCGTTTCACCGCAAAGCACATCCCCAGCCACTCCGGAGTGAACTCTGTGCTGGGAGTGGCTGGGGATGCACTTCGGGGTTAAACGGAGCTCTGGAAAAGCCTTGGACATGGAGGAAATGGCTTCAGATGTTGAAAATAGAAGAGGCTTTTATTTTCATAACTCTATAGTGAAGAGCAGTCGCATGGCCACGCCCACAGTGTGGCAGGATTTTTTTTTATGCCCACCAAAGTCAACAAGCCCTTTTATTACTTGCTTTCTTCTTATCCCATCCTGAAACCAATCAAGACTAATTTCATTGTAATGGCTTTCGTTTGCATGAAAGGAGAGGGAAGGAGGTCAAAGCAGAGAGTCTCCTTCCCTCCTTTTTGATGGCAAAGCTACAGAGAGTCAAAGGAGGGTTAGTTTTCAAGAAACCACAAGAGGCTTTATTAAAGAACTGATTATGTCATCAGAGCTTCTGGGTGAAGCTTACCTGCTGCGTCGTCTTCAGCCAAGAACCCCAACAGAACAATTAAGCTTAATTGAAATTATCTTGATTGATTAGGGGAGATCAAAACCTGCCTAGGAGAAGCACCTAGGAGAGAGTTTGGTGTCCACATGGATTTTTAAAAATCTTTTCAAGGCTGAGTCAGTGCTGCTGATCAGAGGCCGCTGCCTCGAGAATGATAGTTACGTCATCTGCCCTCTTTAAAATAAGCCTTCAGAATCCTCCCGGAAAAATCCCAGCGTACCGGCTAGGAATCCAACAGTGCATAGCGCTATTAAGCTATACATAGAAAATTATTTCTACAGCAGAAAGTATATTTGCTGTTAAATTCTGCAGGGATCTGTACAAAGATGATTACATTTTCTGATCATACAGATACAGTTCTATTTCATGTCCCAGAATTTTGTCTCAGAAGAGAAAGAATGACTCAGTGGAGTGGTGGATCTCTCAGTGCTGTCCATGTATTGCTCAGCATTGAGCTTTTGCTGTCTTATGTCTGGCACTCGATTAAAAAGTGGGCTGGGATATTTTTATCACTATAAATACTGAGGGGTATCCCTCCCAAATCATCAAACCCAGTATGATGAGGCTTAGCAAAAAGGCTGCCCCAAATTCTCTGAGTTATTTGAGGAAAGCAAATTTTCTGCAGGAGAAATACTGTCAGAAAAATATCTTCATGAAGAAGCATGAATAGCCAGAATTTCTGAACTACTGTTGTGGGTCAACCAACCAACCAACCAACCAACCAACCAACCAACCAACCAACCAACCAACCAACCAACCAACCAACCAACCAACCAACCAACCAACCAAACAACCATTCTCCAACCAACCAACCAACCAACCAACCAACCAACCCAACCCAACCCAACCCAATGCCAGCCAGCCAATTAAAACTTTTTATTGGCAAAATCCTATAGAGGAAACAAGTGACCCTTCCCTCTAGTATCCTAACCTTTGTGCAACCAATTGTGGACTAGTTGTGAAACTGAGTGTGCAACCAGTCATGTGAAGGGAGAAGAAGTTGCATGATTTCCTCTTCCCCCCCAAACAAAGATTGTGGTGTAAAATATTCCCACTGTAAATAGAGAATGACTCTCTATTGCCAGTACATCTTGGTGGATACAAATTAATGTCTGATCACTTTTTCAGATACAATGTGATTCAAATGTCACCAAAAATCCATCTTATTACTCAGGTCCAGCCTTGCAATGCTTTAGGATGAGGTTGGATAATTTCAGAGCAACATATTCAGTATCTGGGGCTATCAAGATGACTTTTCCCCATCCCAATCATAAACATTTGCTAAGAAAATAGAAATCATAAATAACTTGAAGTCATCTTGATTTCACAGACAAAAATATGTTTTTGGGTTGAAAATAGAGTCACAGAACTTCTTTCGCAGGGTGACAACACTTTCTGAAATTCTTCAGGAGCAGTGATCAATTAAGTCCATTTCTGCTTTTGAAAGGCAGTAACATCGCTTTTGGGGGAACCAAACTGGGCTAAGAGCAATATGTGATTGATAAACTTTAAATTGTCCACTCCTGTCTTATAAAGACAAGACAAGGCATGATGGTGAATTGGACCCAGGTTTCTTGAGTCCTGCTCTGTCACACTGTCTACAACACCACAATAACTCTATAAATGCATAGGCAAACAAAGACAGCCATGTGATCCATTAACAAAACAAATGCAGGAAGAAGGCGATACCTTTATTGGATCACTCAAAAAATAAATCATTGTGCGATCTTTTGAGGTTCAAGATCTCTTCATCAGGCAGGCAGGCAGGCATCAGGAAAATTGTCAATGAAAGTTCATGGCATGATGGTTCTGCCAGGTGACACCCCCCCCCCCCATGGAAGCCAGATACCTGCTATTGCTCTCAAATGAGGTTAGCAATTATTTACAGTAGAGGATTTGGCAGAGCTGGATTTTATTATTTTGTTATTACTTTAGGATTTTTTAGGGAAGCTGAATTGCCCTTAATAATTGATGCATTAAAGTACTTTGGGATCCTGCACTGAATTGTATCCAGGCTTTGTTCCGACGGCAGAGAACCAAGGTATATGCTGGGGATTCCCCCCCCCCCCCATACCACCACCACCACCAGTCTGCAACATGTTATGATAAATATTGGTTTGATTTAAATTGCACTATTGATTTCTTTAAAATTAGGTTTACTGAATTGCAGCCACTCAGCTGTTGCGTTGTGGAGGGACTTTCAAGATCAGTGGCGATCATCTTGTGGCCTTAATTTAGTGTTTCCTGTTTTCTTGCGTTTGCACATTCAGAGGCCGAACACTACTCACAGATATTTCCAATGCAAATGAAAGCAGCTGTCTTTCTTCAGAGTTTACTCAGTTTCCTAATTTCAGGGCTTCAAAATAAGCATTCTTATTAGGATTAGCAGTAGCAATAGTCTTAAGGCATAGAACTGGTGTTGGTTCTACTTTTTGCAAGGGAGTTGTGGGGGAAGAAGGCTGTCATGTTCTCAAAATTAGCACTGTATTTCAGGCAGTCAAGAGCATTATGTCTCCAGATGTTTGCTATGTGCAATGCACATTTCTATCCCCACAATTCCTCTTGTTGAGAAAGAATATTACCATTAACCTGCAAAACTGTTGGGTTCATCTTTTTATTTTATTTTACTGTTTTGATATGTTTATGTCATTGTTGTGTTGTTGTTGTTAACTTCCAATTATATCCCACCCAGCTGGAGTTGTCCCCACTCTGGGAGGCTAATAACAACACATTAAAAACACATAATAAAATCACATAATAAATCACCTAATAAAAATACAAATATCAAACCTGTTCTGTTTATATGTTGTTCACCACCTCACGTAGTGCCTGAACTAAACCAGGCAGTATAAAAACGCAACCAACCAATCATCCTGCCTATCTATCTATCTATCTATCTATCTATCTATCTATCTATCTATCTATCTATCTATCTATCTATCTATCTATCTATCTATCTATCTATCTATCTATCTATCTATCTATCTTGCACACCTTTTAGGGCTGGTTTTTTAAACTTTAAACTTTGTTTTATCATGTGTCTTTTATGTATTTACTGTCCGCTATGTAAACCGCCCTGAGTTGGGTTGTACCTGAGTGGGCGGTATATAAGCGTGAAAAATAAATAAATAAATAAATAAATAAATAAATAAATAAATAAATAAATAAATAAATAAATAAATAAATAAATCTATCTGTCTGTCTGTCTGTCTGTCTGTCTGTGATCTGAATTTTCATAGGGCTTTCTTTCTTTATTCATATCAGAGCATCGCACAATTTAAAGTTATGGATGTTTACAGCCTATAATTAAAAGTCAAAACAAATCAAACTATTAAAATAGTTAAACTGCAAACCAATGGGGCCAGAAAATAAGGATTCACCATTTAGACTTTCATTATGTCAACTTCCAGAATTCTCCATGCATGCCTCGGGTAGAATACTGACAGTGCCAATGTGCAGATCAAAACCTTCAGATACCTGTTCCTTCTCAAATGGAGCAAGGTCTCCCTAGGGGTTACATTATAGGCCATATCCCTTAATACAGGACTGCAGTGGCTCAGTGGTTAAGAAGCTCACCTTGTTAGTTAGAAAGCCAGCAAGTTGGCAGTTCAAGACCTGGGTACTGTATGATGGATTTGAGTACCTGTCATCTGTCCCTGCTCCTGCCAAGCTAGCAGGTCGAAAAGAAATTGCAAGTCGATGAATAGGGACCACTTTGGTGGGGGAAAGATCTTGGAGACATCAAAGGAGCTTCATCCAGGTGTCCCCTGAGCACAGCTTCTCTAGCAAAAATCTTTTCAACCCAGAATAATTTCTGAGATGAAATTCTTATTATCCCTTAGTACTTCCTGGGAGAATGCCATAGCAATATATCCTGGGCATGACAAGAGACATCCAAGTTACACCCTTTCTTCGAAGCTGAAGGGCAATGAGATTGTCCTCTGCTCAGGGAATTCTTGGAGTCCAAAATGGCATATCGCTATCAATAATAATCAAAATCAAAATATCTGCCCAGCTGATTCTTCTTTGTCTTCAGGTGCCGTATCCATTCTGTATATTGGCTATCATCAAGGTGATAGTCTTCCTGTTCTTAACTCCTTGGAACAGACATGCTACACCAATCTCTCAGGTTCTTCAGCCATGAAGTCCACCTACGTCCAGGTCCTCTCTTCCCAGAGATCTTTCCTTGCTGAGTGAGTTGGAGTATCCTATGCTTTACGTTGTTCCTCATGATATGGCCCAGGTATTGGAACTTTCTTTGCTTAATGGTCTTAAAGAGCTCTTGTTCTTTATCCACCTGGCACAACACTTCTACATGAATCCCATGGTCAACCCATGATATCTTTAGCAGCCATCTGTAGATCCACATTTCAAAAGCTTCAATCCTCAATTTGAAAAGAGGGGGGGATAAAGGAGCCGATGATTAAGTAACTTATTTCATTTCATGAAAAGCTAACTGGAAATGCTGAAACATAGTACTCCTTCCTCCTTCTCTTTAGATGATTTATTTCCTTATCTGATATTATGGAAGTAATGTATTTTTCAAAAAAATAATAATAACTTGAACTTTTATCCTCATCCACTGTGGATTAAATAAAAGTACAAAAAAATTGTAGATGCCAACCCACTAAAATATACATCAAATGTTTTGTCTGTAACAGGGGTGTCATATGCTCAAAGCACAACAGCATGGTGGAAGACGGGCTCATTTGAGGCGACCTGCTTTGGCTCACATGTGACCTTTAGTGCTACATCACTCCAGCGTAGATCATTATTAATGGATGGGGTGCCAGACCAACCTGCTGGTGAATGCAACTCTCCTCTATGACAAATTCACCTGGTCCTGTTGGGATATCATGCTGCATAGCATGCAGAAAGGGAGAGAGATCATCGCTGATAAATCAATGTGTAGTGAGAACAGCATTGAGCTGAACTTTAGCAACCACAATCCAGTTCTTAGAATTTCTAGTATTACAATCTGTGTCCAATTTCAACAAGTCTTACTTCCAAGCAAAGTAGCTCAAGATTATGCTCTACAGCTTTTAATTTATTTATTTTGAACGGATGGATGGAGCATTTTTGAAGCAGGGAACGCATAGATAAGGTAATGGAGTAGACCTTGCAGCCAGTGACTTGATGATGAGTGTTGGGCAGTGATAAATAACTTGACTCTCTAAAGGGGCCAATGGCTAAGGAGAAATGAGCCCCTTTAGTTGGGCTGCTGACCCCCTCAGTGGAGGAAATGCCATTGGAAACCATCATATTGGGCCCAACGGCAAAATGAGTGGAGGAGGAACTTTGATTCCCAACGGTCATGGAGGTGGAAGAGTCCATGCCAGATGGACTGACTGTGAAAGTGCGCCTTGTCCATATCCTCAAGGCTGTGACAGTCCACTGCAGTCCCGGTGTTAAATCCTGCATGTCTCATTTCATATGTGCCGCAGGAGATGGCTCCGTGATCATAATGTGTGGGTCACTTCATGGCAAGCTGTGATCCACCTTAAACAAATTCATGCCAGTGGTATTTTTCCTGCCTGCCTGCCTCGGAGGGTGAATGCGGTCCAGAAAAATGGTTGAATTTTCACTCGTAAAAGCCTCCAGAGATTCACCTTTTAAATAAGGTGCAAACCTCTCTTCCTCCATGTTCACACAGACAAAAAACCTCTTCTTTCGAACTATGAGTGGACTTGTAGCCCACTTTCAATGCACTCAAATGCACATTCCCCCCCCCCCACAAAACCCACCTCCAGTTTCCATTTGATTTAGGGTTTTATGCGTCTCATTTGCATGATTGGGTTTCCTACCAGTGGTGGTCAGGAAAGAGTAATTGGGACCCTCCTAGCCATATTTCCTGGCTCTTTTAGAATGTGAAGTCCAGAAGATTAAATTCTCTGTTGTTAATTGGCTAGCTAATTGGCTAGATTAGTGACAGCTCTTGTAGTGAATGGTGAATGGAAGTATCAGGTTGCTTAAATTGCTCTCTGTAAGAGAGAAGACAGTGACTTCCAAAGGAATAATAATACTAATAATAATACTAATAATACTACTAATACTACTACTAATACTACTACTACTACTACTACTACTACTACTACTACTACTACTACTACTACTACTACTACTACTACTACTACTAATAATAATAATAATAATAATAATAATAATAATAATAATAATAATAATAATAATAATAATAATAATAATAATAATAATAATAATAATAATAATAATAATAATTGGAGACAAACAACTGGAGAAAATCACAAAATATACAATTTGCAAATTGAAGTTGAGCATCTATGGAGGAAGAAATCTGTTTTTACTCCTATGGTAACCAGAGCCCTTGGAGCAATACTTAAAGGACTCCCTAGATATTTGGAAATTTTTGGCTTATTGGACTTGAACACATCCTAACTCTCCAAAGGAACTATTCTACTAGGAATTGCATGCATACTCAGACGTTAGCTTAAAAGTTATTAGGTCCTTGGTTAGGGCTTGGACTGTTAATTTTATTCCAGTCTTCGACTGTGAACCAAATGGTTGATTTGTGTCTGATGATGGTGGTGGTGGTGATGACGACGACAATGAGCCCCCCCAAAACCCTCCACAATAGATGGTTTTCTTCTGAAGACAAAGAAATTTCTACTATCCTTGGCGATTTTTATATCCTCCACCCAAGGTAACTAAACCTACCTCTCTACTACTAGTATATTAATTACAAAATTACAATGATTCAATCAATACCAGCACCTGGCTCTTTTGTTACAGTAAAAAGGTTAATCACATAAAACAATACGTGGGTAGATAGGGCAATTGCCCTGGGGGTTTACATAAGAAAAAACAGAGTTCACAGTTCAACAGCTGCAGGTCTTGATGTCTCCAATGGGACATCCAATAGGAGCAAGGATTGAAAATGTGCACCAATGTGGTTCCAGAGTTCACAGCAAAAAGTTCAAAATGACCAATGGCATCGTAGATAATAAGTTTAGGGAAGGCTGCAGACTTCAGTGGCTCAAGTGGCTAAGATGCTCACTGGGAGGCGGAAGGTCAGCAGTTCGATTCCCGAGTACTGCAGGACAGAATGAGCTCCCGTCTTTGTCCCAGCTCCTGCCAACCTCACAGTTCGAAAGCAAGAAATTGCAAGTAGATAAATAGGGTCCACTTTGGTGGGAAGGTAACAGTGTTCCGTGCCCTCTGGTGTCTAGTCATGCCTGCCACATGACCATGGAAACATCTGCATAAGCAGACAAGCGCTGGCTCTTCGGCTTTGAAACAGAGATGAGCACTGAACCCTAGAGTCAGATATGACTAGCTTTCGAGCAAGGGAAACCTTTACCTTTTACTAAACATTGTTGCTAGGCCGGAGGGGGGGGGAAATCTTGCATCACGATATCAAATCCCTTTTGTCACTGTTGTTGTCATTCCTAAACACACCATCCTCCCATTTGCTTATCTGCCAAGCGTTGACAGCCTCAATATGTCGAAGCCTAGAAGGCTGGGAAATGACAACAGCGCAGCTGCGATTCACCATGTATCAGCATGGTGCAGCAAGGTTGTGTTATGCTGGGGGGGAAATCAAAAATTTTGTTTGTTTATTTATTTTCTTCAAGCGAGATGCCACCAACTATTATTCAGCCAATTAGTTGAGGGAAAGGTGGGGAGGGGGAACGTGGTGGTTTTATTTCCAAAGCAGGAGGGGAAGATGGTCTTGTTGGTTTTTTTTATTTTACCGCATCAAAACTTTTCCCGCCCTGAACCTCATGTGGGAGCTGAGCTCCTCTCATCTGCTATTAGTATGGATACATGTCAATTATGAGGACGGTGAAAATAAAGGCAGCTTTCATGAAGTGGCTTCGTGAGCTCCTTGGAGAATCATTTGTGTGAGGGAAGATCTTGCTACTCAGAAGACGGGAGGTCATTAGAGCAGGTTTAAATGAAGCTGAAGAACAGCTGCAACCTTGATTGTATAGCCGGGGAACTGGGGCTGTGTATTAGCTACACGAGAGCTGAGAACAAAGGATTCACACTTCTCCTCAACCATAAATTCAATAGGCAGCCTTTGGCCTATTCCTCCCTTCTGCAAACTCTCCTTCTCAACCTCCTTTGCTGAAATCTCAATTGTTACTGCCAGCTAGAGAAGACCTCCTGAATCAAAGGGACTTACTTAAGTGTCACTTGACGTAATCCCCATTGATGCAATCTGTCTCTATCGGCTGGGACTGAGGAAGTAACAAATTGATTTGATTTGATTTATTGGATTTGTATGCTGCCCACTCGACAATGCGACTCCGGGCGGTTCACAGAAACCACAAAGCATCAAATATCACAACACAACACAACACAACACAACACAGTAGAATAACAACACATACATCAACAATATCATATCATCATAAAACATCAGTATATATCACACAACATTGCAAAACAGCTGCCGGCCCTCCACAGCTGTAGCCTCCTCCCCTCCATCCGGCTGGGCGATGGGTGGGAGTGTGGCGGCGGCAGCAGCAGCAGCCATCATCAATTTTCTCTTTCTGAAAGAAAAAGGGGAGAGGGTCTCAACAGATTTGAGATGTCCTGTTGGAAGAAATGGCCAACCCCTGCGTGAGATTTTTCATTTTGCTAGAGAGAAAAAAACACTGACTCCCCCCCCCCCCCGCATCGGTACATGTTTCTGGTAGTAATCAGCAGACCAGTAAATAAGCCAGATTCTGTATCTCTTACTTACTATACCACCCAGAGTAGAATCTATATATATAAAACCGAGGTGTGGTCTTGTTTGTCTGGAATGGGCTCCCACACCTCTGCACTTATCTCACTGAAACTTGCCACACACCTACCTTGGCCTGGTGAGATGGTCAAAGGCGGGGGGTCACAGGCCCCATGGGGTGGGTATACGCCCTCCAAATTTATCTGTTTCCCAATGATCTGTTGACCAATGAGTTGGCTGATGTCACCAGGCAGGTGACATCATCTGGGATTGTGACATAATTTGCCTTTCCATCTGAGCACAGCTGTAGTTTTCACAGTAGGTGGAGGTAAATGGGCATGTGAGTTCAGCACTGTGGGGTGATGTCACTGGGATTGTGACATCATTTGCCTTTCCCTCTGAGCTTTGCTGAAGTTTTCACAGTAGGTAGAAGACAAATGCATACCTGTCAAGCGCCCCTTTAGAAAATACGTGAACTGCTCCGGCCCAGGTGTGCATGTGCAGCAAGAACTCTTTTGTGCATGCGCAGAGTCCATTTGCGTGGGTGCGCATGCGCAGTAACCCCCTTCCCCACTGTTGAAATACAGGATGGCGGCAGGAAAGGGGAGGAATGGGCGCAGAAATATGGGATTTCCTGGCCCATCCGGGATACTTGAGAGGTATGCAAATGGGCATGCGAGTTCAGCACTGTGGGGGTCACAAGACGCAAAGGGGAGGTGCCGTGACTGTCGACAGAGAAGCGGGATGGGTGAGGGAAGAGAGAGACAGAGGACCCGAGCGAAGCCGGGTAACCAGCTAATTTATTCTAAATCAGAGCCCAGAATTCCCCAGTGAACATGGAGGGGAGAAATATCCTGGGTGGGATTCTGGGATTTGTAGTCCAAAAGTCACCTCCCCAATTCTGCTTTTCAACAAACTTTCAACAAACTTCCACCTTGATCGCTGTGTTTTCCACGTACTTCCAGAACAAATCATAGAAATCAGGTTACCTCACACTGAAACTGGGAGACAGGAGAGGGTTTGTGGGGAAATGAGCTAAGTAAAAAGTAATTTTTTTGAAAAAGCCCATTTATTGATTTTGCATAACATCTGAATATTACAGATTTTCTACTAAGGAAGCCATCCTCACCAGGAAATAGATCGATGTGTGATGTTGTACTGTAATTGCTATTTATTCCAGGGAACTCTCTTTTTCTCTTCCTTTCTCTTTCTAACTGGCCCACTTCCTGAAATCCATGAAGAATAAATGACAGAAGTAAAAAAAGAAAAAAGTTCTCATTTCACTTCTATTCCTCTCATTTGATCAGCCCTGAGCTGAAGTGACATCTCATCAGACGGAGAAGTCTGTTCCTGTTGCAGGTTCAGCAGAGTGTGGCATTTAAAACACAGACATTGTAGGAACAAATGTATTTGCCGGACTCATCCGTCGATGTAAACCTGACCTTTATCCCGTACATGTATTGACACTCGGGTGCTTTGTAGCATATTCTGTTCTCGAGTGGAAAAGATTGGAGGCCCTTTCCCAGCTTTAACTACCCTGTCCTTCTCTGCTCGGCAGGCAATACAGTAAAACCCCTACTTACGAAAAAAAAGTCCGTTCCATTGGCTTTTGCTTAAATTGAATTTTTTTGTAACTCGAAACAAACCCATAGGAAAAATTATTATTATTTTTTGTAACTCGAAACAAACCCATAGGAAAAATTATTATTATTTTTTGTAAATCAAAGCAAACCCATAGGGAAATGAATTTTTACGTAAGTCGAAGCAAACCCATAGGAAAAAGAATCTTTATGTAACTCAAAGCAAATCCGTAGGAAATCGTGTAAATCGGGACATGGTTTTAGCACAAAATCATTATGTAAGTTGAATTTTATGTAACTCGAGGCATTTGTAAGAGTCGGGGTTTTATTGTAGTGTATACAAAGAGACCATCCAGGAGGAAAACCTTTCTGATCCAGCTAAAGGGAATCTCTGATGGTACCCAAAAAATGGACTCAATGCAAATTGGGTAAAGATTTCCCTTGCTCAAAAGCCATTCGTATCTGACTGTAGGGTTCAGTGCTCATCTCTATTTCAAAGCCGAAGAGCTAGTGCTGTCTGCTTCTGCAGACGCTTCCGTGGTCATGTGGCAGGCCTGACTAGACACTGGAGCACACGGAGCACTGTTTACCTTCCCACCGAAGTGGTCCCTATTTATCTACTTGCAATTTCTTGCTTTCGAGCTGCTATGTTGGCAGCAGCTGGGACAGAGACGGGAGCTCATTCCGTCCTGCAGTACTCAGGAATCAAACTGCTGACCTCCAGCCTTCCAGTCAGAGTCTTAGCCACAGCACATAATGAAGGACAAGAAGAAAACTAGTCCATCTCACTTGTCCAAAATAATCTTTCTATCAAGATCTAGCACAGGGTGGTGGAGAATTTTTAATCTCCTGCATACAAGAGATGTAGGCCTGGAAAACACAAAAAGATGCCCGTCCTAGGTTGGCAGGAGCTGGGACAAAAACGGGAGCTCATTCCGTCCTGCAGTAGTCGGGTATCGAACTGCTGACCTGGCGCCTTCCAGTCAGCGTCTTAATCATTTGAGCCACTGCAGTCTTTGAGCCATGAAATCTAACATTAAAATACAGGAGTCTCTCTTTAAGGTGCTACAATGGTTTTTGTATTTTTGTTTTGTTTACAACCAAATTCTTATTTCAGATTTCTTCCCTATTAGTGGTTAGCTGGTTGAATAACATGGTTTAGATATCTGGCGGCAGAACCCTAGGTTGGGAATTCAATTCTCAACTGTGGCTCCTAAGAGACGAACCAACTTGTGTAGCCTTGGGCATGCTGCACACTCCTCCAAAAAGGGTTGCCATCAGTCAGAATTGACTTGACTGCATGCAATTCTTATCAGGGATTACTGGGACCATCATTGCTTAAGGTTTTTTTGGCCTGGAAATTGGAAATATTGGCTGGAATCCAATTTTGAGTCACAGCCCAATCAATGAATCTAACCATCCCTTCAGTCTTAAATAGAAGAAATGAGTTGCAAGTTATTCATTATTAACTATTTACTTTCAAACTTTGCTCTGCACGCTTGGTGAACTGTGAAGGTGGAGTCATGAGTAGGCGAATCCAGTGGAAATAGCTTTCTCATAGTGAGTTGAGTTTCTTTTCCGTTCAGTGCCAGAATATGGATTTTCCATGCCAAGCTTTTGGGAGCTAACCAAGCAATTTGCGCTGGTTCTATTCTTCCAAAACATTTATCTGCTTCTACATGGTAGCTGAGCTCCGCGTGTAATAAGGGGAGATTCTCACAAGTGTATTTTACAGTCTCGAGACTAGAATGGCTGGTTTATCACAATTCTAAATCAATAACTAAATTACTCTGCTGTCCATGGTGAATCGCCTCTGCTTATGCAATTTATGGAGCTCAGCTCTCTGGTGGACGCTAAGTAATCAACCCACCAGTGTTCTGGCCGAATGGAACCTGCCGCATTATCTTTCGCCCATAAGCAACGCCGTGAAGCACTAATTTAGTTCACAAAGATTTCTGCCCACTCACCTTGGACTTCATTTTCTGAAGGTCTTGCAGAAGGAGGCAGGAACATCTTGATGTGGGAGAAAATTACTATGTACAATTGGATTCTTCTCATTGTGATCAGAGAGTCCCTTAGGCCGTTTACCTCCCATTATACCAGGATGCATTCTGACGGCTGAGCAGCTTTTAGGAACATTATTAGATTCTCTAAGAATCTAAGGAGCTTCCTTCTACTGTGTGGGACCACTAGGTCCATGTAGCCTAGTATTGTCAATTCTGACTGGCAGCAACAAGGCTCCAGGATTCCAAGCAGGGGTTTCTGACCCTACCTAAATATTACCGTATTTGCCGGTGTATAAGATGCACCAGAGTATAAGACACACCCCATTATTACCAAAATACAGTGGAACCCCGGTTAATGTAATTAATGCATTCTCCAGGACGTTTCTTACAGTGAAAATTACTTTAACCAAATTCCCATAGGAATGCACTGAATGCAATTTCCCATAGAAATGCATTGGAAACCAAAATACTTTAACTAAAATGTGGTTTCCCATAGGAATGCATTGAAAACCAATGAATCCGTTCTGGAAAAAAATCTGTAAACTGAGCCCCTATTTTCTTTGGATTTCCTTTTGTTATGCGATTTTTGTATTAACCGAGCCATTTGTTAACCAAGGTTCCACTGTAGCCCACTATAGGCTACTATATACAGTGCAAGACGCACTCTGTTTTCCCAGTGTATTTTAAAGGGGGGGGGGGGGAGAGTGGGTCTTATATTGCATTTATATAACCCCCACCCCCAATCTGGTCAATGCACAATTCTGGTTGGTTCACATACAATGCAAAAGAGACAATAGTAGCGTAACAAATGCAAATAATAATAATATATTAAAACAACAAACATAATACAACAAGCACCAGCATTCCAAAAAAATCATAAATCATGTGCAAGGGCCATAATATTAAATTAATGGCGTTCTTCTCTATAAGCCATTCTAGATAGTTTTTAGGAATGACTTGACAGCCTATAGGAAAAAGGCCAAGGGTTCCCTCTGTGCAAAAGAATTCCATAATGTTTGGGCCGCAACAGAGAATGACCTATTCTTAATTACTGTCTTTTGGGTCTCCCTCAGGGTGAGCAAACATTTATGGCGGTATGGCAAAACAGAGTTATGGAGACAAGAGAATATGTGTGGTAACCATCTCCCTTCCATCCTTCCTGGATCGACAGGGAAGGTCTAAATCAGGGGTTCCCAACCTAAGGCCTGTGGACTAGATATGGCCCATGGCACCATTTCATGTGGCCCCCTACCGCTCTAAGGGCATTTGAGAAACAAAATGACTGGCCCTTTGATGCTGTTGGGACAAAATGGCCACCCCCATCATGCAGGTAGGGCAAAATGGCCATCCAGCCCTCAAAACTGGCTGAGAAAGCATGACCCGGCCCCTAGCTTGAAAAGGTTGGGAACCCCTGGTCTAAATAGAGACGATCATCTTCTTTAGCTAGAAATAATTATAGTCTTCTGCAGCAAAGCACAGTTCTGTTCTTCTCCCTTTCGATCTTCTTGTTCACCATAGAACTCTGTGTCCCTTCATGCTCTCAGTTGTGTAATGCGCTCACAGGTCTAGCACGATCTAGATAGGTCAGTGGCCAGGTAGTGTATCAGCTATAGACATCAAAACAAAGAATTAGATGAAATGGCTTAGGATGCTGTGGGTCGGTAATTAGTAAGACGATTCTCTTCTGAGGAAAACAAGCCAACGGGGAAAGCAATATGTCTGGAGCAGAGTGATAAAATGAAATGAGAACAGAAGGGACAAGGTGCACTCAGAGGCTTTGTGTTTGGTTTGGACTCCAGTCTTGTAGATATAACTAAACTGAAGTATTTCTGTACACAATACTCAATGAACAAACAAAGTTGACCGTTGTCCTGTTTGTTCTCTGCTACCACCCATTCTCTGCTGCTCTTGAAATGCAAACAGGTGAGACAAAAAACTGTTTGAGAAAAACAGCTAAAATTGAAGGCTGTCTCGTCCTTCAATGTGAATATTGTTTTGGTGTCAGAACAGCCTCGTTCAGTGGCGGCCAACCTTGGCACTCCAGGTGTTCTTGGACTTCGATTCCCAGAAGCCCAAGTCAGCACTCCTGATGGTCAGGGCTTCTGGGAATTGAAGTCCTAGAACATCTGGAGAGCCAGGTTTGAGGAACTCTGGTCTAGAGCTGTGTTGGCCAACCTTGGCACTCCAGGTGTTCTTGGACTTCGACTCCCAGAAGCCCAAGTCAGCACTCCTGATGGTCAGGGCTTCTGGGAATTGAAGTCCTAGAACATCTGGAGAGCCAAGGTTCACCATCACTGCCCTAGTTCAAAGTTCCAGCTATAGAAAAAATTAACTAGTCCAAGTTCTGGTATAAGGAGGTAATGTTAGTCACAATTTTTCATCATCCTTGGGTGGAGAAAGGTATGTTTCAACACTCCATTTTCAAAAACCTATCAACCATTAAATAATTTTGATCTTACAGGAGCTCTCCCAACAAAGGAAGAGAAGAGACATGCAAATATTAGCAACTTTTTTTGTACTGTGTACAACACCAAGGACTGCGGTGGCTTAGTGGCTAAGACGCTGAATTTGACAACTGGAAGGTCAACAGGTCAGCAGTTTGAAACCCAAGTGCTACATGATGGAGTGAGCTTCTGCCTCTGTCGTTCAAACCTAGCAGTTCGAAAGCAAGACATTCCAAGTAGATAAATAGGTACCACTTCAAGAGTGCAAGGTAACAGTGTTCTGTGCATCCAGTACTGCCTGACACATGACCACAGAAACGTCTGCAGAAGCGCTGGCTCTTTGGTTATAAGCAGAGATGAGCACTGAACCCCAGAGTCGGATATGAATGGCTTTCAAGCAAAGGCAACCTTTATCTTTACTACAACGCCATATTTTGTATGCAAGGGATTTTGTGCATGTGAAGGATATCTTTTTCATGCAAAAGACAAGAGGTTGGTTTTTTTTGCACTCCCTTCTGGACTTTCATACTTTTACCAAAATAGCCCTGAAATATGAAAAAATGCACACAATCCCCAAATCCTGCCTAATAGGGAGAAGCATTTTTACATTTTTCATCCTCACCTGCAGGAACGAAATAAGATTTTCATTCCTAAATGTGCCGTTTGATTTAATGCTATAATTTACCCATGAAAAACAGCATACGCGGAAGCCTTCTTATGCCTTTTAATGGGTAAAACACAAATGGAGCAAGGCATAGCGAGAAGGTATTTCTAGATCTTGGCAATGTTACTTTAGTAGATTACAATTATTCATGACCAGCATTGAGGGAAACTGACTGTCTCATTTTGGAAGCCATAACCCAAAAACAATGAGCCTCCATTTGGACCACAGCTTAGAAACGTTACTCCAATAACTCCCCAGTTGACTAGAAAGACTCTCAGATGTCAAATCTAGAATGTAACTTTCCCAAGTTTTGGCTCGGACTTATTGTCTACGTGTGTGCTTGTGTCTGTGTGAGAGAGTCACATTGTCCACCCTAGTTGAAGGGTGTATTTTTTCGGAGGCTGATGGTTTAGACACCAATATTCCAATAATATTTCCATTCCTGGCATTTTTCAGCTGATAAATAAACAAAGGAGGGAGAAAACAAAGCTTCACAATTAATAAACAGATCCTCCATTAACTAAGATTTTTTTTCTAGCTATGACAAATGATGGGATCAGTTGACTTAGCTTCTTTTCTTTCTATCCTGTTGCTGGCGATACCTTCTTATAAATGACTTTAATTTACAAAGCAATGTGTGACTACGTTTTTCTTGTCTCCAAATCCCCAAGCAATAATTTGTTTCCCTTCCCTTGATAATTTCCTGAACTCTTACGTCCATTTTGTTAAAGGTTCCTTGGAAAGTCAGGCTGATGGTGGCTGTTCTTTGCTTCCTGCCTCAGCCACCAACCCACTCAATTTAAACGTTGTTTGTAGAATGTACCTTCAACTCACTTGTGCGCTGTGCTAACAGGAGATTGCATTAACCTTGACATGCTTCCTGGAAGAAAAGATCCCTCTTAGGTGTATCTCCTTGTGCAAAGATAATGGGAGGCCAATATTCTGTTTTCACAAACAGCAGTCATGAAACTAGTCTTCACCGTTCTTTAACAGATTTTCCCTTCCAAGACGGCAGCGGAAGATGCTGAACAGTGGGAGGACTGGCTGTGGTTAGATGTGAAGCCACTGTGTTCACATGGGGGGTGGAAGTTCTCTCCCTAATGTGACTGTGAAGAAGAAGACCAAAACATGGACCACACTGCATTTAGGTGTCCTTTATATGCGTTTGGAGTTGCATGGTGCCACAGATAAAGCCCTTCAACCCTGGACGTGGAACTCTAGCTAGGAACTTGAGATGGACAATTTGTGCTTACTGTACATATCAACATTAATATAGACAACGAAAGTTCATCATACGATAAATAAATATCCGTTCTTAGGGTGTTCAACTGTATGCCCATTGCTACACTGGTGTGATTTGATTTGTTTTGATTTATTCGATTTGTATGCTGCCCAGTCAGCATACACCGACTCAGGACGGCTCACAACATAAATCAAAAATACAAAATAAATGCACAATAATACAATGCAGAAATTCAATACACAAAAGCAACACAGTACAATTTATACAATAAAACACACTTGAGTACTAAAATATCAATGGAAAATAAATAACAAAAAGTCATTAATGGAGCCCAGCATCCCTCACGGAGCCCGTGGCTCAACGTTACCGATGGAGCCCGGGACTCAAAGGTCCCAACGGAGCCTGGGGCTCAATGTTCCCGATGGAGCCCAGGGCTCAACGTTCACGATGAAGCCCGGGGCTCAACATTCCTGATGGAGCCCAGGGCTCAACATCTTCGATGGCATCTTCGGCCATCTCAGGACCCCGGCGGCCCTTTATCCTCCTCCGGCATTGGAGTGGCTGAAGGGGAGGAGACGCTGCACTCTGTCGGAGGGGTGGAGACACTGGAGGGGTGGAGATGCGGCACCTGGTCTTTGGCCACCTGGAGACCCCAGGGTTGGTTGTGCAACTAAGGCATGACCAAGTATACAAAAGCCCCCCCCCCGCAAATGAAATAGAAAAATACATTCATAATACATCCAACAGTTACTGACCCAAAAGATTAATTATGTTTGGAAAATTTGGACAGAAGGCAAATATGTTGCAAATCTGTGAACTCCCATGTCTGTATATGGATAGGTATGGATGCACCTGCATGTGGAAGGCCAATAATCTGTTTGCGTAAACATCAGCCATGAAACTAGTCTTCGCCATTCTTTAACGGATTTTCCCTTCCAAGATGGTACCTATTCAGAACCCAGAAATGTTGTTATTTACATGGGATGATGTAGCTGCCTAGCCTAACCTCTTGGAGGCAGAAAGTCCCATACCTAAGGGGCTACCACCGAGAAAGTCCTGTTATGAGTTGCCACCACTTGTGTCCCAGAAGCCAACACTTCGGACAAGGGGAATTATAGCTGATTTTGAAGGCCAATTCCCATGGAAGGAGGTGGTCTTTCAAGTCATCCCTGCCTCAACCCTTCAAAGGAGATGATAAAATAAACAGTCCAACCAATTTCAGCGCTCTGGACCATATAGGGAGGTTTTTTTTATCTATACATGATGTGGCACACAGAAAGACACTCGTCAAAGATTGCGCTATTTTTTTGTAGCACAATCAGGCATACCCTGATAATGGCAACCTTGTGTTGCCAGTTAATCTTTCTCACGGTAGGTCAGGTGAAAAGAACTGCAGAATGAACTCACCAAAAGGTGCCTTCATTTTGGCAGTCTCATGTCTGGCCTAGACACGGAACAAGAAGAAATCTATGCACAATGAACTTCCCAACAAGCAATGGAAAGAAAGAGGGCACAGCAACTGCAATGAGGCTGGACTGATTTGAGATATGTTGCCACCAGAGGTAAAGAACCTTCCTCCCATTCTATGCATACATACCTTCCCCCAATGCTGGTGAAGGGACAACATCTTCTACCCATCTGAAGGGACGACATCTTCTACCCATCTGAAGGCAGCAAGGTAGCTTGGAGGAGGGCAGTCCAGGTCTACAAAGGTCATACAGCTTTCTCCTACAACACTCTGCTGATACCCTCAGGCCAATGGTGGCTGTTCCTTACCAGTTTTGCAGGGACTGTGAATTTGCTCTGGCCTTTATTCCAAGCATTAGAAGAGATAGCCAATGTGTCAAACCTGTTTGATGGATATGGATCAACCCCTCTGTAAAATTAGACCAGAAGGATTGAAGACTGAGTCAACCTCCAGCCCTATCAATCGAACTCACAAGGTCAGCAGTTTTGGCTGCAGTACAGCAGTTTAACCACTGCACCACTAGAGCTCTTCAGCCCAATCTTACCAACACAAGACTAACATAAACATATTGTAGATGCAATGGGCACAGAGGTGGGCAGGCTGAGGAGGATGGTGGAAGACAGAGGTGCCCGGTGGGCAATGGTCCATAGGGTCGCAAAGGGTTGGAATCGATTGTGCGACTGAACAACAAAAACATAAACCTAACATGTCGGAGTTCCCTAAACATTCTTGCAGAATTTACTATGTGTTCTAGCATATGTTCTCTACATATTTGATCAATGTGCCTCTACATCTGAATAAATTTGCCCTGAGTGGTCAATTTTCTGGATGAGGTTTTAAAATTATGGGAACCACTTAGTGAAACTTCTACCTGTTGTATTCAAGCTCCCATCCTTAAATGGCATGGCCATACAAAGTAGAGAAAACAAAGTTTGTAGACTGAAGCAGCTGTATGGTGCAGAGTTGGAGAAGGATGGTCTTTGCATCCCTGCCCAGCTAATATGCACTGTAAATCACATATATATTTTTTTAAAAAGGGGAAGAAAAGAAAGTAGGCTTTGCATAATATCTGAACAGCAGGGGTAAGGATTAAGGTGTTGAGCATTTATTATACTCCCCAGAGCACTGTGCAATGAAACTAATGAACCATTGTGTGCAAAAGAACAATAAAATAATTGATTACATTTTACCTATTCAATTTAAATAAACAGAATCTTATTTTGTGGTCTTGGTAACTGTATCTACATATGCTGTATTTATCCTCTATTTGCTCAAAGTTCAAGTTGGACGTTATGGGCCTGGAACCCCTTACTTCTTATGAGTTCCCTTCTTCCCATTCTGAGCAGACTAAATAGGGGCCAGTCTCTAACCAGGCCCTTAGAACCACATGGGAATCACATGTACAGAATCTTTCTTGCATTCATAATTTACTGTCCATCTAAGGCCATGGTTCCCAACATGAGCACATGACCCATGGGGGTGGTGGTTGATTTTTAAGAGGGGTGATTTGAGAATGAGCTATTCTTCCCCATGGTGCCTTTTCGATCCTGCAGCCCTTGCTTTTTAGGGGGTGGGTAGTCTTAACTTTTTTTTTTACTGTTTTAACTGTTTTTAGGATTATTGTTGTATTTGTGAATATTGTCTGTAAACTCCTTGGGTTGCCCTGGGGTTACTTTTTATGTTGTTAGCCGCCCAGAGTCGGCCTTGTGTTGAGTGGGCGGGATATAAATTGAATAAATAAATAAATAAATAAATAAATAAATAAATAAATTAACAGTTAATAGCTTTTTAGGCTTCCTCCACATGAATAGGAGTTCACTTCTTGAATAATAAAAATTATATGTCAGGGGATGGGGGCATCGGGATTTTAGAAATGCTTAGGTGGGGAATGGCCAAAAAAAGGTTGGGAACCACTGACTAAGTCTGGCCAGCTTACTCTCCTATGGTAATAGAGTAGACCATACTACCAGCAACTCAACACTGAATGTCAGGTGGCGGTTAACTAACCTGACCACCCTGAGGACTAACAGCTTTGGGTGACAAAGTCCACAGGGAAGGGTGATGGTCCCCAAGTGGATTAAATCCCACTTGAATCCATCTTGATGGAGGGCAGCAGCTTCATCCATCCTGGTCAGGGGCTGAGGAGAACTTTGCATGTCGAAAGGGCTCAGGACCAGAAAGAGATGTGTGAAACTGGATCAGTGGTATGGGGGTTACGCTGTGATGCAGAAGGCAGATGAAAGGCCACTGCATTATATTCTCAGGACAGACTTCATGGCTGATTGCCATGAGGATCTCCAATATTCGGATTCAGATACATGAGAAGGAGAAGGGGATATAAGGCAATACATGTCTGGCTTCTGCTTATGGACTGCTGACAACTAGGATACAGTGTTTGAGCTTCATATCATAAAAGAACTACTGCGACTTTCCCCCCTTGGAATGAAAGGAATTGTAACCAAAGTAAAAATCAGCACAGAGATTTTGTCCTTCTGAGATGGATGTGAAAAACTGACAAAG
The DNA here is from genome assembly GCA_035047305.1 of Bradypodion pumilum. Taxonomy (NCBI): domain Eukaryota; kingdom Metazoa; phylum Chordata; class Lepidosauria; order Squamata; family Chamaeleonidae; genus Bradypodion; species Bradypodion pumilum. The sequence goes on along the minus strand of JAWDJD010000009.1, from coordinate 39,435,215 downwards.
CAATATAGTTGAGGTCCCTCTCTCTCCCTGGTGTTCCTACATTAATTAAATCTGGTCCTCTGTTCCCCCTCTGTCTCAAGCATGCAGATGTAAGTCTGGACATTAGCCAAGTTTCTCTCTCCCTCCTCCTTCCATTTTACACATAGGAAATTAGAAAGGTTTTTTTTTTAATTGACTGCTTGCCTTTTGCTTTACTAAAACCTCTGAGGACCATGATCATGCCAAAAAGGAAAAAAGTGTGGGTAAGGAAGAAACCAAGACAAATCAAAATAAAGTAACATAGAGAAGTTATTTGTGACTCTTGTGTTAAAAAATGACAAAGGAACCAACTGCATTGTGACACTTGTAAAGGAAGGAACCAGATACGTAAAAATAAAATCTTCATAGAGTTACTTTGAATGCTGTATGGTTCAAGTCTAGATTGGCATCCAAACTCTCTAAAGAGTGTTTTATCAGCTCTGGATACAAGCATTTTGGAAAATTAATGAGCCTAAATTGGTTGGCTGGCATTAATACCTCAGCCTAGCTAGTTGGTCTTTTCATCTCCTCAATGAGTCTTTGCTCTACAGTCTTTCAACTACTAGGTAACACAAACCTTAGCTTGAGTACATCATCTTAATCTGATCCACTACCTACCTACCTACCTACCTACCAACCAACACAACACAACACAACACAACACAACACAACACAACCCATCACAACCCAACACAACCCAACCCAACACAACCCAACTCAACCCAACCCAACACAACACAACCCACCAAACCATCCATCCATCCAGCAACCAAGCAAGCAACACCATTATGCATTTCCTCTTTTTTGGAACACTGAGTAATAAAAGGGCAGCCAAGTACAGTAGTGTAATTTACTACTTGCTTCTAATCAGTTTTATCAGAGGAAGAAAACCTTAAAAATTCTGTAAGTTTGCCCCACAAGGTTTTTTTTGTGAAGGGCAGCTTTCTTCTCCTCTGTGATGCTGTTTTCTTTTTCCATTTTAGTTGACTTTTTTTGGATAGTAAGCTTTCTTACAGACTATTAGCTTATGGCAGTGAGTTAGAGTGAAGAGAATTTGCGAAGGATCGGAGAACGTGTTTACAAAAAGAAGAAGAGCGAGCAATTCAAATTGCAAGTTTATTGCTCTCTGGTTGTTCAGGTTTCTCAGGGTTGCTTGGGCACTGGGAAAAAAACATTTCTGGGTGCTTTCATGGGTGATATTGTGAAATTAACTCTTGATTCCAGTGTGGCTGAACAGTAATTGAAAAACTTTCTTATCTTTTGGTCTAATTGTCAGACTTTCTGAACAAGAAGGGAAGGTGTGACTGTAACAAGTGAAAAGAAAATAGCCTTGGTTACCCCCCATCTAACTGACTGGTTTTAATTCTGTACTGAAAACATTAAAACAAGACATCGTGTACGTGCACAGAAATTTGGAAATTACATATTTTCATAAATAATATATAATGTTCCAAATGTGGCAATAAATCCTGCATGGGCCGTCGTAGATTCCCCGTGCATGTTAAAAATTATAACATTTGCATTCCTCCATAGGGCCATAAATAACATTGCAGGCGCACCCCCCCAATAACGGACACAGACAACATTGAAAGTGGATAACAGCATAGGGCCACATTTATTGATTCAATGCCCTAGTCCGAATTATAAATTTGCATTGGTAAAACGACCAATCGTAATTCCTAAGGCAAGCAGGCCGAAGTAACACTGGTAAGGTACCACCCCAAAATTGCCAACGGCAATTGGTTACAATGTATCAATTTGTATCAATTTGTTTGTTGACAACAAACAAATTGTTGACCGTAGTCAATAACTAACTTATGACCCCACCCTCTGACGCGTATCCGTGAAATCACAGGGGTGATGCATGCTGGTTAGCAATCGTCATCACCCCATCGCCTGGTTCGTCGTTGACCGGACAACGTTTAACTAATTTATTCCTGTCTAGTGTTGTCCCGTCAATTGCGAACCTGCCGGATACTTGTGGGTCATACTGTTTACCTTACCAGTGCTACCCGCCAATGTGACCAAAGTCAACAGTAGGAACACAGAAAGCCCCCTATATCAAACCATAGCAACAGTGTGGGATGGGCAAAAAAGCCAGGACCCAGAGCCAATATGGGTCCCAACCAAAAATTCCCACCCGGCCCCGAAGCGACCATAATATCACACTGTTAACTAGGGAGGGGGTGGAGGGGAAAAAACTTCTCCGCTCCGTCGCTGAGGTAAAATGGCAGCTTGGCTGCCTCGTGGCCACCCCTTTTATAAGGGAGCTGGCCACGCCCCTAACTACCCGGATTCTCTGTCCTGTGGGGGGAGGGGCCCGCAAAGGGCGCGGCGGCCATTTTGGCGCCGCGCTTGCATTGCAGGCGCACCCCCCCAATAACGGACACAGACAACATTGAAAGTGGATAACAGCATAGGGCCACATTTATTGATTCAATGCCCTAGTCCGAATTATAAATTTGCATTGGTAAAACGACCAATCGTAATTCCTAAGGCAAGCAGGCCGAAGTAACACTGGTAAGGTACCACCCCAAAATTGCCAACGGCAATTGGTTACAATGTATCAATTTGTATCAATTTGTTTGTTGACAACAAACAAATTGTTGACCGTAGTCAATAACTAACTTATGACCCCACCCTCTGACGCGTATCCGTGAAATCACAGGGGTGATGCATGCTGGTTAGCAATCGTCATCACCCCATCGCCTGGTTCGTCGTTGACCGGACAACGTTTAACTAATTTATTCCTGTCTAGTGTTGTCCAGTCAATTGCGAACCTGCCGGATACTTGTGGGTCATACTGTTTACCTTACCAGTGCTACCCGCCACACGGAGGGGCTTCAAAGAAGACCTGACGCCCCCCCCCCAGACCGTCAGCTCGGTCAACAGGCCTGCTCGCCAATCACCCAACAGGAGGTCCATACCTCCTCGCGACAGATGGACCCCATCCCCTGCGTACAAGTCATAATTTTGTAGACTAATATCGGGGTGATGACTAACCCGTCCCCAAGCCCCGTTGGCAAGAAACCGCGCCATTGCCTTATTGACCGCGCGCCTAGCGCGGTCAAGGGCCAGGAGGTTAACGCCCCCTCTGTAAGAATGGCGCGGGACGATGTCCGACCAAACCAGGGTTGTGGCAGGCCAGACATAATGCAAGTGGGCGAGGTCCTCGCAAATCGCATGCTTAAGCGATAAGCCGGTGACCTGGCCCAAATCATTGCCCCCCAGGTGGATGATTAGAATGTCAGGCGGGTCAGCACCCAGGCCAGAAAAAGGGAAAGGCCGCAGCTCCCGCCATAACATCCCAGGCTTACCATGCCATGCGAGACTGGCGTGGTCACCCAGTCCCAGTCGGGGTCCCCATTCTGTCGCCGCAGCGTAACGCGCTGCCCTGTGCACATAGCTGTGGCCCACCAGCCATACTGTCACCGGTGTAAAACGACACCCAGGGTCTGTAAGAAAATTGAGAAAAAAGGCGGTAAGGTGACTGGATTGGTACTCATGGCGGGAGTGGGCGCACATAAAACTGAAAACATTGCGAGCCCCACCTCCCCATGCTGCGTATGTCAGCCCCAGAGTACCCAAAAGCAGCTGCTGTAGAGGCTGCACCAATCCGGAACGAATGTGTGCCATAACGGGCACCTGGTAGGCCCACCCTGGTGAGGGCTCTGGCTGTCACCTTCCAAAACTGAAATTTAGTAAGGGGAGACCCATCTTGGTGACAGAAAAACGGGCCGTGGTGCACGCCACGCAGTGCCAGGAATTCCTGTAGGGCACCAACCGGACAGATGTCTGCCAAAGAACAACGTAGCAGCCTTACACCACTGCCTACGCCATGCTGATCTGTTTTAGAGGAGCGTATCCTCAACTGGGCCCAGTCTTTGGCTACGTAGACATCTTCGAGTTCCAGTGCCCTACCACTTGCATCCGCCTTAGACAGCATCTCGAGTTCGCTGACGCGGAGCGCTCCAAAAAATGCCACCGTTGTGGCTGCGTGAAAAAGGGCTACCTCATAATGATCAAAACAGAGGCCTGGCCAGCCCCGGGCCAACTGGGTAAGAACCCCTGGGGAAATAGGGTGCCGGTCATCCGGGCAACGCCCGCGCTCGCGCACCCACCCCTCCAAAACATGTCGCACACGGAAGTCAGAGGTGGTATCCACATGACCTCCCACTTTGGCCACAAAAGCCAACGCCGAGAGCTTGGATGCTATGGTGCGAGGTGCAAGGCCCTGTGCATGCAGGTGAACCATGAACCGCAGAACATGGTCCGCCGGGATAGGCCAGGTCTCTGGCAAAAGAAATTGAGTAGCAAATGCCCTGTAAGAATTGAATGCTTGTTGATACGCCTTACGCGTGCGTGGCGCTAGTGACAGGCCAATCGCCCGGTTCACCTCTCCTTGCCAATAGTCCACATCTCGTCCGGGAGTGGCGAGGGAAATTCCTCCGCATCCGGGGCCAAGGCGCGGAACCGGGAGATCTGCAGGCGGGACAAAGCGTCAGCAATATCAGTATTAATCCCTGGGACATGCCTGGCCCTGAACAAAACGTTGAGGCGCAGGCAGCGCAGCACAAAATGGCGCACTAGGTCCATGACCCTGGGCGATTTGGAAGTCTGTGCACTGACAATGTGGGCAACAGCAGCATTGTCACACCAGAAATGCACCACCGAATTAGCCCACAGTTCGCCCCATAGCATCAAAGCCCCCAGAATGGGGAAAAATTCCAGGTATGTGAGATCCCGCAGGCGACCTGTGCCTGCCCATGCCGGTGGCCACCCACCACAGGCCCCACTTCACATCGAAGTACATCCCATAACCCAGGGATCCTGAGGCATCAGACTGGATCTGGAAATTGGGGGACGCCAGGAGGTCAGACCTCCAAAATGAGACCCCATTAAACTCCCTCAGGAATTGCAACCAGACGAACATGTCTGCCCTGATACCCCGGGTGAGCCTGACTCTGTGGTGGGGCCTGGACAACCCTGCCATGGCGTCGCATAAACGCCGGGCAAAAGCCCTGCCCGGTGCGACCACCCTGCAAGCAAAATTAAGGTGCCCATGTAGCACCTGAAGTTCTCTCAGTGATGCCTGACGCTTGGCCAGCAATTCCGAGATAAGGGCCACGATCCTGGACACCTTATCACCCGGCAACCTAGGAGCCTGCACTACTGTGTCAATCTCAACCCCCAGGAATACTAGCTTGGTCGATGGGCCCACGGTCTATTTCGGGCGCTAAAGGGACACCAAGTTCCTCCATTAGCGTCTGAAATGTGTTGAGGAGACGTGCGCACGTGTCCCAGCCCCGTTTACGCCCGAATAAAAAGTCATCCAGGTAATGGGCTACAGACCGGGACCCTGACCTGCGGGCGAAAGCCCACTCTAGGAAGGTACTAAAACGCTCGAAAGCCGAGCATGATATGGAGCAGCCAAAAGGCATGGCCTTATCCAAATAATATTCCCCCTTAAATTTAAAATGATGAATAAGGCGAAACTCACCTAGGGACTTTTTGGGAACCAAACCCAGTGGCGAGACCTTAAGATTGGGAAACGGGGGTACGGGGAAAGGTCCAGCGACCCTGCCCGCGACTAACTCCTTTTGAATGCTGGCCGCAGCCACCTCCTCCCTTCCTCTAAGGGATAAAAGGTTGGGAGCATCCTGAGGGGACCTATCACCCACAAAAGGGATACGAAATCCCTGCTTAAAACCTTGAAGAATATACTCCCTGTCCTCCCCCTTCGGGTACGATGCGAGCCTGCGCTCCAGCATGTCCACCTTAATTGGGGAGGGGGCCTTTTGGAGAACTAGCTCCATCCGTGGCAGCCTTGCCAGCCCACAGTCCACCCTTCCCTCTGCCTCGCGCCCCCCCAGGCTTGGGGCAAACAGAGGCTGCGTGGGGGCCAGAGCATGTGGGACACTCATGCTTATACCTGCAGTTCTTTCGATTGCAGGAACCAATTGACGAGAAAGTCCAGCACAGCAGGCGGGCTGGAACCCCCTGCCCCGCCGCCTGGCGGGTAACCTGCGCTGGAGCCGCTCGCTGGACCGCATGTCCGCAATGGTATCTATCCCCCAGGGCAGGGCGTGTGGGTGTCATATACACAAGCCAAAGCCTCTGGCACGGCTCATCCCATCTCATCTCGGGGTGAAGGGGAATCCTCATACGGAATTCCTCGTCATATGCTAGCCATGAGGGGCCTGGGAAATCGACCATCGCCCTATATATGTTGTCCAAATATTGGACCATGGGAATAGCTAAATCCGGCCGCGCCCTCAAATATACCGCCATGTATATTAAATAAGCGGGGAGCCAGTTGGCCCAGGTACGCGGCGGCTTACGGCGGCGTGCCTGCTCCTTGTCCTTCTCATCCTGACCCTCCCGTTCCTCCTTGGTGGGCTCTCTGTTCAGGAGTGAGAAGATATCTACATACTCCCCTCGCCATATCTTATCCCTAGTAGCCTGTGCCAGGTGATCACCCAATGGCAAGGAATACCCTGCCGTCGGCAAGGCCGAAAAAGGGACAGCCGGCCTGGTAAAAGGGGCCTGAACTAATCCAGCCACCCCCAGAACATTCCCTGTATTGTAAGGACCCATGCCCACCCCAGTGCCCAAGGTGGCAGTCGTCGTCGCGGGTGGGTCGCCGACAGCGTGGCCCCCGCACCACCCGTGCGAGGCCAAGGCCATTGAAAGGCCCCCCCTAGATTGGGAATGTGTGTGGATGTACTCGCTTGCACCGTATACTCACACGCTGCACCCCCGTGGGCCGCCCCCACCGGGGGTTCCGGCCCACTGGGGGCGTCGGAGCTCACGACCGACGTAGAGCTCATCACCGGGGCTTGACCCGCACCTGGTTGCTGGCTGGGGAGCTGCGAGGCAGTGGCCGAAACCGCGCCACACGCCTGCAGCAGCTCGACCCTCCCCGCCGGCTGTTGTCCTCCAGCCGACAGCGTCTCAAAAGGAACCCCGAAAGGGGCGCCCGCCTGACTGGCCCGCGCCAACGACGCCTCCAGGGCCGCAATGCGGGCCAGCAAGGTGTCCACGTTGACCATGGGCAAAGGGCCGGCCGGCCCGCCTGGCCCAGGCATGGGTACAGGTCCCTGTACCCCGGGACCCACATATGGCCATTGGCCAGCACCGAATCCCGGCAGGGTTGGTGAGAAACCTGCCAAGGCAGGGGGCCGCACCACCCCCCAAGGCTAGAGGGCCCCGGGAGAGGCTGCAGCCCAAGAGGAGTAGGCCCGACAGAGTGGGCAGGAGCAGGAGCGGTGTCCACCGCTCGTGGGCCGCGGGCCGGAACCCCTTCCGCGCCCGCACTCTGATCACCCACCCCGGGCCAAGGGGCAATAGACCCCATTCCGCCGGCCCCGGCCGGGGCTGGCAAAGGTGGCTGCAGAGGAGGCGGCACCGCGGTCCTCCGACCTGGGTTGCGCCTCCTAACAACGCGAGCTGAGCTCGAAGCTGCCTTCTTCTTCGAAGGCATCTCCACCGGAGCAAAAAGGGAAGCCGGAAAGGCAGAACCGCTACCAAAAGGCTTCCCGGTAAGCTAACGAGCGACGGAGACGCAGGGGAAAAAACTTCTCCGCTCCGTCGCTGAGGTAAAATGGCAGCTTGGCTGCCTCGTGGCCACCCCTTTTATAAGGGAGCTGGCCACGCCCCTAACTACCCGGATTCTCTGTCCTGTGGGGGGGGCCCGCAAAGGGCGCGGTGGCCATTTTGGCGCCGCGCTTGCATTATTTCTGCAAAGAAGAAAGCCGGAGACACCAAAATAAAGAGGATTTAAAATGTTTGCTGTCGTTTTGTCTTCAGGAAGATGGGATTTTTTTCAGTTGGTAAGAAAAGCATCTGTTTTCACTCCATCAAACCTCTTGGGATACGTGATTCCTTTATGTGGGGTTAAGCTGTTCACCGCTGAAGTAAGGTACACCCTGAGGCGCATAGAGAATTAGACGATGAAAATGAACATTTGAGTTTGAGGTGCTTTGGATGATCATTTTATTGCACTTTAAAACATCTAGCCCTTTTTACTGTCATGACATCCCTGCAATAGTTCTAGGGAATTTTAACTTGAGTAGTTACTGAGATAATTCAGTGGAAGTGAGACAACAATGAAGTCAGCTGTGGAATAGTTTGCTTTTGAAGGCTACGTTCTCAGACATTCTTCATCCCTCTGCTGAGGGAGCAAAGAGGACAGTAACCACTTCAACTCACTAAAAGCAAAGGCTCCATTTTGATTCATTACAGAATGTAGCTGCTCAGAATGAATGGCCGAAATCCTATTGCACAACTCCACGTGCCAAACATTGGTGATGTCATTACCTGTGGCAAATTGCTGCTGATCAATGGTTTCCTTCAAGGGTTTCCAAAGTGCAGGCCACATTGTCACTCTGTGTATGAGTTGTGTGAACCCTGTAATTGTCTTTAATCAGCAGGCATATGCTTTAATCAACGATAATTTGCTAGTAATGATGACATCATCATTAGCATGGATGCAGAACTGTGTGACAGGATTTCAGCCAGTAACTCTATTGCACTCTTTGAGATGTTTGAAATCTAGGGGTCTTGAGTCTGCAGGCATGTTTTAAAAGCAAAACAGCACCACACACAAAATATGCTTCCCGGAATTTTAGGGAACTCAGCCTATGCAAACTTAATATTTAAGGCGTTTGTTAAATACAAGTGGATGTGTTTCTTGTGTAACTGGGTAATCCTGGAATTCAACCAGCACCTCCCTAACAAGAGAGAAGATTTATAGCATTTACCCTTATGTAAGAGAAAACATAATAAAAAGTAGAGACATAATAAAAAGTAGAGACGTCACCTGGCCAACAAAAGTTCACATAGTCAAAGCAATGGTCTTCGCAGTAGTAATGTATGGTTGTGAGAGTTGGACCATAAGGAAGGTTGAGTGCAGAAGAATAGACGCCTTTCAAATGTGGTGTTGGAGGAGAATTTTGAGAGTATTCTGGACAGCAAGGAAATCAAATAAGTCGATCCTGAAGAAAATCGATCCTGACTGCTTCTTGGAAGGACAAATATTGAAGATGAAGCTAAAGTACTTTGGACACCAAATGAGAAGAGAGGACTCACTCGAAGAAGGCCTTGATGTTGGGAAAGATCAAAGGCAAAAGGAGAATGGGGCAGCAGAGAATGAGACGGTTAGATGACATTGTTGACGCAATGGAAGTGGAGCTGAGTAGGCTGCGGAGGATGGTGGAGGATAGGGGTGCCTGGCGTGCAGTGGTCCATGGGGTCGCAAAAGGTCAAACTCAACTGAACAACAAAAGCTTCAATTGGCAATTGGATTCTGCTGCTTGGATATAGCTAAACAATTGTACAAAGGTCTAGGTCAATGTTTCCCAACCTTTGGTTTTGGACTTTGATTTTCAGAAGCCCAAGTCAATCCCCAAAGGCACTGATCAGCCAATGTACTGACTTAGGCTTGTGGGAATTGAAGTCCGAAAACTAAATGTTGGGAAATGCTGATCTAGGTTCAGTCGTAAAAACGAACCAGTGAATGGCATGCTATATGAAAGCAAATGCTGATTTGCTCATTATGAAAAGCTCAGTTCTAAATCACCCATCAGATGACTAGATCTAATACCCATGTGATACACAGACATAGGTTTACTTCATTCCAGATAATTATCCAGCTGCAAAACATTAGTGGACTGATTGCAGATCGTGTAGTCCTCATTACCTCCTCTGCACAGATCCATCTTTTTTTTAAAAAAGTCCTCCAAACTTTCAGTTTAAATAGAGTTTCATTTATTGCCCTGATTCTTTCTGGGACTTTTGTAGAAGCTGAAATCCATGCTGAGTCACAGTAGGCGGAATAGCAGAATGTGTTCCACCAGCTGCTTTGTTTCTGTTCCTTTGGCTGGCTAGAATCAAGAGGGAAGGGACTAAAAATAGGAGGTTGACTTGGAGAAGAGGCAGGCTATGACTCTAATTTTTCAGGAGAGGGAATCTGCTCCAGATTTTAAAGTATCACTCCAAGGTGCCAAAGCTCTTAGGAGAATAATACAGCTCGGCACTTTGGAGAGCTGCTAAAAAGTTTGACACCCAGAGTCTGTCCCTGTGACATCAGAGTCTCAACCCTACATTGAGTTTACAAACAAACGATGGCTTCCTATAAGACAGTGATGGCCAACCTTGGCACTCCAGGCATACTTGGTCTTCAATTCTCAGAAGCCATGCTCAGCAGGAGTGCTGACTTGGGCTTCTGGTAATACTGCACAACAATGATTTTGCTATTGGGAATAACACATGCAATTTACATGACATCGAATATGCTGATCCACTACCTACTTACCTACCAACCACTCAACCCAACCCAACCCAACCCAACCCAACTGAAATAAAAGAGATGCTAATTCGGTACAAAAAACTAAGGTTATCATGGTTCGGGAGAATAGCTTTAATCAAAATGAAACTTATACCAAAAAGCAGATTTTAAGCTATAGGCGTGCTATAGCTGTTCAAATGGCCGGTAATTGGGTAATGTATTTTTACATGGGAACATTGTAACAGTTGCAGCTATCACTATGCCTACTGCCACCTCAGCTGAATCACGTCTCCTGGTGACATGCATGTTCCAGCAGCGGCTGGGCATGTCTGGGCAAGTCAGTGAGTCGACATCAGAAATAGGTATATATAAGGTAAGATAGACCAAGGGCTTGTTTCCAGTTTGAAACCATCTTATTGGATTCAGATGATCTAGTAAGGGACCTGTCTTTGTCAAAAGAAAAGTCTGAACTGTTTGCTTCCAGATTAATGGAGTGGAATGTGTTACAAAAGGGAACGACAACTTCACACTTTTTGTGATCATCACACAAAGAGTCAGGCTTCAGGTTTGGATCCAGCGCACTTGATTAAGTATAGTACACATGGATTAGACCAAGTAGCAGACAATATATATATATATTTGTGATGTAGTGAATTGATGTCCAAGAACAGTTGGAGTGCCAAGGTTGGCCAACATTGCTATAGGCCATCTGACATCAATTTTATAGCTATGATACCAACAACTGTAGTTTCTCATTAGTGGCACTGGAGAAAGCTTCTGGCCAGAACTTCAGGAATACCTTAGCCCTGCTCCCTCCTCGATTGCCCTGGTTGGAGAAACTCAAGCAGACTTTCAAGAGCCACCACTTTCGAAGCAGCAGGAACACCCTATTGAAACCTAGGAATGGAAGGGGGGAAAAGTACTTGGTAAACTCTCATTTTCATCCCTTTAGACTGTCTCGACCCAACAGGGCACCTTGATGAGGAATGTTGAGTGGCTACAAGATTCTTCACACAGCAAGACTGAAGAAAGAGGAGGACTTAATTACCTCTCAGGTCTTTGTAATCTGCATAAAATGTCTCTACTGTCCTTTCCTTGTGAGGGGGAAAAGGCATATAGACACAGCAAACACAGAAGGACTGGGTGATTGTTGAGGAAGGTAAAAGCTATCGATCCAGTTAAACTTTGATAAATAGGGATCACTTCGATGGGAAGGTAAACAGGGTTCTGTGCACTCTGGTGTCTAGGCATGCCCACCACATGCCCTATGTGCAGCCATCTGTGGTAAGGAATGAAGGACATACTCTCCCTGACTGAACATAATATTCTAATGCCCAACTTGTGTCAAGACCATATCATCCAGTGTTGGGTAGTATAAGAACATCAGCTATGAGGACAGACAAAAGGCGGAACATTAAAAATCCCTATCAAGTTTGATTTTGTAAGCAACAGTCAAAACCTGGGTCCCACATCAATGATGAAAAGTCTTAGCATCCTTTATTTACTTTCAAATTTGCCAGAGCTGTCAAAGCATTTAAACTCCAGCAATAGTTTAATAACCAAAACCGACCAAGACTATCTCCCACTGAATTAAAGACCATTAAAACTATCAAAAAGATTCATTGACTAGACACAGGAAAGGCTTCATAGCTTCCATTCATCAAAATCAATTATATTATTGAATTTCAATCTCATTTCTTTTCAAACAAATTGAGGAAGAAAGTTGTATTAAGTCTGAGGAGCTACTATCAGCGGGGTAGGGAAAACGCTAATTCTCTGTCATCAGAAATTTAAAACACACATACACACCAGAGATTAGGATATACTCATTCTGCAATGTGGAAAGCGTCTTCTAAGCAGCTAAACCAATTTATCTCAACATGGAAATTATGAGAGATAAATCACTCTTACAAAGGCAAAAATACAAAACAGAACAAAACAAAGTTACACTATCTAACTTTTACTTAAAGGAGGAAAAAATGATTTTCTGATTATCCTTCAAAGACTGGTGGGGAATATTTAATTAATTTTTTTTCAAAGTGTAGTATGGAATATTAAATTGACAAATAATTTGCATGGGTACGCTAGGATCAGCAAATAAGTAAATGTTAATTTCTCAACTGCTGTTTCTTTTTAAAAAAAACTGTTTTAGGACAACAGTTTTCAAGTGTTCTCCTTGTGGAGGGTACATGAGACTCATGGGCTGACATGGTTTATTGGCTTGGCCTTCTCCCTTTGTCTTGAAATGGAGCAATCTGCCTAAATGGGTTGACAAATCAGAATGCTTAACAAGGAGGAGAGCATTGATCAGGCTTAGGTTTCTTTCCATACTTGCATTTCTAAGCATTGGTGGGATAACAGATAAGCTTCATGTGGTCAAGATAGCTTAAGAAATCAAACTTGGCAGTCTAGATGAAGATGTGGCGTTTGGAGCTTTTGCTCAATAGTACTAGATGGATTTAGATGCACAGAGATGTGTTGTGTTGCTTAGATGACATTGTATTGACTTTCAAAGCTGTAGGGAAGTGTCATATTAGGTGATACTCTTATTAAAAAAAATCATCATCAAAATGGCTATCGGCAAAATGTTTCAATTCATGTGAGACATTAAAAAAATGTTTCCAGGGGATTATGCGAGTTGTCATTTAATAATAATAATAATAATAATAATAATAATAATAATAATAATAATAATAATAATAATAATAATAATAATAATAATAATAATAATAATAACAACAACAACAATAACAACAACAACAACAACAACAACAACAACAACAACAACAACAATAACAATAACAATAACAATAACAATAACAATAACAATAACAATAACAATAACAATAACAACAACAACAACAACAACAACAACAATAATAATAATAATAATAATAATAATAATAATAATAATAATAATAATAATAATAATAATAATAATAATAATAATAATAATAATAATAATAGACAATAGACAATAGATAATAGATAATGACATGACTTTATACTTATTATCCTAAACCAGGGTGGCCAACCTGTGGCCCCTGGACTGGACCCAGACCACAGCACCATTTCATGTGGCCCATGACACAGACACCACTGCACTGGAAGTGGAAGCGGACATGTTTATGACAGCCATAAATGCACCCGCGCCTGTGCAAACACGCCCGTGGCTGACATAAATGCATTTATGACAGCTGCGGATGTGTTTTATGAGAGAGTTTACAGTGAGGGGAGCCACGTGTCCGGCAGGCATGGTCAGGCCTGAGGCATGAAAAGGTTGGGAACCCCTGTCCTAAAGGATCATCTAGTCTCCCTCCTCTTCCAGTTCAGAGAATTTGTGGTGAAAGAATCCTTCACAGACAGTCAACCTATGTTTAAAAATCTCCATTGAAGGTGAATCCATCACCCACTGAGTCCGACCATCCCAATGTGAAACAGCTCTTGCCATCTAGCAGATTTTCCTGGTATTTATTTCATACCATCCATCCATCCATCCAGCTCACCGGCCGACCGGCCGACCGACTGACTGACCGGCCGACTGACCAACTGACCGACCGACCGAACAATTTTCTTACACACACCAGTCGATTCCCCTCTCAGTTCTGATGCCCTTTACATTTCAATGCCCGGGGGCAAAGCTTGAACCACCGTACCTTAGTTCAAACCTTACCCATTCATTGCCACCCCCCAAACCCTCAAGAAATACCAGGTATGATTTGAAGGACATGCAAAATGAGGAAAGCAATTCCAAAGCCAGAGTCTGATTCCCCCTCCCTCTCACTTACTAGGAGAGGTATATTTAACCATTATAATGCCTCTGAAAAAAAAATCCTACTCATTTTGCCTATGCCATATAGACTTTGTCCATATGTATAATTTGCCCAGAAACTGTAGACCATTTCTCAAACACCTAGATGTGGTGGATGCTTTATCAATTTCTCTGCACAGAAGGGCAAATGGTTCTGCAAACTTCCCCTTTTTTATCGGCCAAATCTCCACACCTTTCTTTTTCAGGTTTAAACCCCCACTGGGTCTTGCCCTCTCACTGAATTATGAACTTCAGATAACTGTGCATTTTATAAGTGGTGAGTTTTGTGCTGTTCTGTTATGCGTCAGTTATGCCTATCACTGTGCTCTCTCTTTTCTGAGATTCAAGGTAATATGGTTTGTGTCTTTAGTGTTCCCATGGTTACATTTGTTTGTTTTCCTAGATGTATGTCGCAGGTACACTCTCTCAGACCTTCAGCACCCAGGTATGTTTAGAGACTTTTCTGTTATCTGCTCAGGGGCATATAGCTAAGAACACTGCTATTTATCTGACATTTTCCCATCATCCCTCCTTCCTTCCCTTCCTTTTGTTTTTTGCTGGCACATCAGTGAATGGAGAAGCCTTGGTCTCAATCCTACACAAACTAAGCTTTATGTATAGAGTAATTATCCTTTCCGTCTCATTATGTTTTGGTATCTCATCTATCAGACAATGAGCAGTGATGAAGGCAAAATGTCAACCATATGTATTTCAACAAGTCATATAGGGGTTGCACTGGTTAAGAAGCTCACCTTGTTAGCTGGAAGGCCGGCAAGGCGGCAGTTTGAGGCCGGGTACTGCATGATGGATTGAGTGCCTGGTTCTGTCCCAGCTCTTGGGGACAGGAAAGGAGCCTCATTCGGGCATCCCCTGAGCGGAGTTTCTCCCGCAAATATCCTTTCAACCCAAAATAATTTCTGACAAAAAATTATTATAACAAGTCATATAGGAAGCTTGCATAGCTTTTTTGGTACATATAAGAATGCCATTTTTGATGCTGAGACTCAAAAACATTAGCTTTTTTCCAAATTCAGGAGCAATATGCAGCCAGATTAGGGTTGCCATACATCCCAGAAAACCAGGATTGTCCTGGATTGAAAGTCAGAAAAATTGTCCTGGCCAGTTTAATAAAAATTATGTTAAAGTCCCGGATTCTTAAAACTTATTGAGTGTGTATTATAACACATCATTGAAATACATTCGAACGCTCACCATCAAATTAGTGATTTCTTGCCACATTGGAGTTGGAGTATACCTGGAGAGAAATCTTAACATCTTCACCTCACACCACCGCCTGATAAGTGTGTTCCCTGGAGCTGAGGATGTTAAGAGTTGACCACGACACAACATCTCAGAAGTACAACAGATCATCTTTCAGTAAGAATTAACTATTGTAAACAAATTCATTTATGTATTGATATATTTAATGTGAAAGTGTTTTATGGCTGTCATTATCTTATGTTTCTTTTAAAAAGGCTATTTTGGAGATAACCCGCCCATCTTTTGTCAAGTATACTTCTGTCCCGGTTTTGTGGGAGAGAATTATGGCAGCTCTAAGCCAGATGCCTATTGCTGGGAAATGCAGCTCGGGAAATTGAGCTGGATATGCTTAAGCCTATGTCTGGCCAGGTTTTCCTGCTATGCCAGTGGCTCAATGCTGAGCGTCAGCCAGTGGTTAACTAACCTGACAACCCTGAGGACTAACAGCCTTGGGTGCCAAAGTCCACAGGGAAAGGTGATGGTCCCCAAGTGGCTTAACTCTCACTTGAATCCATCTTGATGGAAGGCAGCAACTTCATCAACACTGGACTGGAGCTGAGGAGGACTTTGCATGTCAAAAGGGCTCAGGACCAGAAAGTGACTCATGGAACTGGATCAGTGGTAAGGGTGTTATGCTGCGATGTGGAAGGCAGATGAAAGGCCATGACATTCTATTCTCAGGACAGTCTTCATGGCTGATGACCATGAGGACCACCAATAATCGGATTCTGATATGGCAGAAGATGCTTAAGCCATACAGAGAATAAGTGAATAGATGATTCCATAGCCATCTTCAAACATTTGAAAGCTTGTCACATGGAAGATGGATAGAGTCTTACAAACAAAAAATCCGCATAGTCATAGCAATGGTATTCCCGGTGGTAATGTATGGTTGTGAGAGGTGGACCATTAGGAAAGCTGAGTGCAGAAGAATAGATGCCTTTGAAATGTGGTGTTGGAGGAGAGTCCTGAGAGTACCCTAGATAGTGAGGAGAACAAATAGGTCAATCCTAGAAGAAATCAACCCTGCCTGCTCCTTAGAAGGTCAAATAGTAAAGATGAAGATGAAGTACTTTGGACATCAAATGAAAAGAGAGGACTCACTTGAGAAACCCTTGATGCTGGGAAAGGTGGAGGGCAAAAGAAGAAGGGGACGGCCAAAAATGAGATGGCTAGATGGTATTGAAGATGCAATGGGTGGGTTGAGGAGGATGGTGGAGGACAGAGGTGCCTGGAGGACAATGGTCCATGGGTTGCAAAGGCTCGGAATTGACTGTGCAACTGAACAACAATGATAACAAAGATGTTTAATTTAGAGGCAACAGAAGACCTGCTTTATTTCCAAGAAAAATAATAATGGATAAATATATGCATTCTGAATATAGTAATGTCTTTCATCTCCATTCTATATAAACTCAAATTTATGTAATTTTAAAGCTGTGTTATTTATATATAAACAGAATTGTTCTTACTTTTTTGAAGTAAGAAGAAGCAACTGGAAGGCTCAGCCCTTCCTCAAATTCAATATGTATGGGCCATAATTTTGCCTTTAAACATAAGCTCATAGTAACGGGCTCATAAAAATGGATAGCGCGATCATATCCAGAATTTACTCTGGGATCCTTCTCAATAAAGCATATTCTGCCCTCCCTGTAATGGAAACCCCCAGAGCTTTAAAGTCTTTCAAGTGGAATAAGGATGTAACAGTAATGACAGTGAATGTAATGAGATTAAATGTAGTTGAGAGTTAAGGTAAATGGCCTTACATCAGAACGAATGTCGGAACAGAGATTTTGGATAATGAAGACAAAGGAGATTATTGTAGCTTTTTGGCTGCAGTTTTTCAAGTGAATGGTAGCCGCAGTGGGAGAGGGGGCTACTATGCAGCAGGAGATGTGGGGATCAGGTGAGATTTTTCATTGGGAAAATGTGTTTAAGTTCCTCGCCGCAAATGCACAGAACTAAACCAGTGAAAAGCTTGGAGGAAATATATTGTGTTAAGAATAGAGTGTTTCCTTCAGATATAGGTTCAATGGTGTAATGTAAACAAGACGCCTGAGGAAGACTGATGGAGGGACTAGAAGGGATAAAGTCAGGAATGAGGTTATAAGGGAAATAATTGGAACAGAACCACTCTTGCACTGCCTACAGAGTCAACAAATAAAGTGGTTTGCTCAGTTTGGAGAGAATGTCTCAGAATCCCATACCTTACAAGGCAGATGTGGAAAGAGAAGAAGGACAAAGACCATGAAGCAGACACAGAGGAAGGTGGAGAAATATTACAAAAATACCAAATAACACCAGTGGAGGCTACTAGAAGTCCCAGAGCAAGAACCCTGCATCTCCCTCGACACCTGATGGGGTAAAAGAGGAAGCAAAGAAGACGAATAGTACATCATACACACACAAACACACCAGTATAGATAGGTGATTGGATTATCCATGTGCACATTAGCTATTTGATGAGACAAGCATTACACAATGACTGGCATGTGTGAATGGAAACCCGTATAATAATAATTTCATGTCGGAAATTATTCTGAGTTGAAAGGATTTTTTCTGGAGACTCTGCTCAGGGGATGCCCAAATGGGGCTCCTTTCATGTCCCCAAGATCTTTTCCCAGCGAAGTGGTCCCTATTTATCTACTTGCAATTTCTTGCTTTTGAACTACAAGGTTGGCAGGAGCTGGGACAGAGATGGACGCTCAAACCGTCATGCAGGACCCGGGTCTCAAACTGCTGACTTGCTGGCCTCCCAGCTAACAATGCGAACTTCTTAACCACTGAGTAGATCAGTATTTCTTGTACTTGGGTCCCCAGGTGTTATTGGACTTCAAGCTCCAGGACATAGCTGTCAAGTCTCCCGTATAGGCCGGGAAACTCCCGTATTTTACCCTCTTTCCCACCGTCCTCCCGTATTAGTTAGACTGCAATGCCCTAATGCTGCCACTGGAGGGTTGCACAGGATAAACATAGCTGACAAGTATCCCATTTTGGCCAGGAAATTTCCCTTATTCTCCAACCCAAAACTTGACAGGTATGCCCCAGGAGCTCAGGTGAGTATACCTGCTGACCAGGGCTTTTGGGAATTAAAGGTCAAGAACATCTGGGTGCCCAAAGTTGAGAAACTCTGCCATACATCAACTCCTGTTTCCTCACATCACCTGAAAAGACAGTGGTTGTAACCGACCATGTTCTTGAACCAGGTATCATATATTACATTAGAATCAAGAGGAAAGAAGAGGCAGGAGGAGATGATGGCCAAGAGATCTCAGCCAAGATGTGGTCCCTCAGAGGTACACCATATAAGCTGAGAACCATCCTCCTCTCTTACAGAAAGTGTCATGTGGCATATCACAGCCAATTGGAAGACAAGGAAGTCCTAATGTCACCATTAACTGTGCCATTCCCTCAACCCAATAATTACTAGGCTTGAGTACCAACACCTCTCCACAAACCTCAACCATGGTATCTTAGTATGTCCTCAATCCAAGTCACAACACAATAAAGCACACACTCAACTGCAGTGGTCTGGTGGAAACCATGGATCAAAATTTAGAAGGTTACTTTTTAAATCAATTTGTTACTAGTATAGTTTCAAGACCTCCAAAGGTCTAGTTACAGTACCTATATTTTCCCAACAACTTAGAAACAATTCTTCATCCCTCCCCCTTCCTTCTCAAACATAAGTAGCGTAGTTTTTGTGTGTGGAAGTTGTTGGCTTGTGATACAAAACACACTCTCTTCCCACCTATCAACTTGTGGGAACAGCCAGATTTTGAACTACCCAGCACCCCTCTTTTATCATTTAACAATTATGCACACACCTATGATAGATAGATAGATAGATAGATAGATAGATAGATAGATAGATAGATAGATAGATAGATAGATAGATAGATAGATAGATAGATAGATAGATAGATAGATAGATAGATAGATAGATAGATAGATGTTGGTGCTTTCCCTATTATATATCATCAACGACTGCAACTCGTATCCGAGAATACATTTTTTTCCTGAAGCAGGAAAAATGTTATTGGCATGAATTTGTTTAAGGTGGTTCCCATCTTGCCATGAAGTGACTATGATCTTGGAACCATCACCCACAGCATACATGAAGCGTGACATGCAGGATTTAACCCTGGGACTGCAATGGACTGCCACAGCCTTGAGGATATGGATAAGATGTGCCTTCACAGCCAGTCCATCTGGTATGGCCTCTTCCATCTCCATGACCATTGGGAATCAGAGTTCCTCCTCTGCTCATTTTGCCATTGGGTCCAATATTATGGTTTCCAGTGGCATTTCCTCCACTGAGGGGGACCATCAACCCACCTAAAGGGGCTCATCCACCCATAGCCACTGGTTGTATGGTCTACACCATTACCATAGTGGGATGTCCGGCCAGACAGAGCCTATTTTATATATATAGTTGTGATAATGCATGGAGACACCTGCCTTATTGGGAAAAGGAATTAATTGCAGGTAACTAGCCATGTGCAACTAGTTACTTCCAGGCTCTGCAATGGACTAATTTCCCTGAGGCATGAAGCATGGCAGAAAATGAAATAAAAATGTACATAGACATATTAGATCATAAGGTAGAGTTAATGAGAAGTAGCAGAAGGTCCTCCGTGTCTGGCTGGGAGACATGTATTCAGAGACCTTGGAAAATCCTGTGATGCTGATAAATAGTATTTTATAGTAACTGAAGGACAGCTTATTGGTTCTTGCCTTTGGTTGCACAGTATCAGACAAACCCTGCCATCTATTATGGTAGATTTCATTAGACGTCTTGCTATATGCAACCTATAAAAAGGCATGTACCAGGCAGAAAAATAAAATTATGCTTTATCAGATTATGTGCCTCTGCTCCTGGGAATCCCACAGGGGCTGACATAAATTTGCAAGGTGTGGAGAATAATGAACCAAGTGGCAAACTTATATAATCTTATAGAGATTGTTCTGTCCCCTCGTTTATTCCTCTGCACTTTGATATCCATAAGCGACCTGGAAAAAAATGGCCTCTGACTTGCTGAATTAGTACATCTGGAATATAGAAAGCTTCCTTATGGTGAGCCAGGCTGCCCACACACAAAGATAAATGGTGTCTAAACAAGCTCCAAGATCAATGTGGCAGTGAGGAATCTTATTCTGGGCTTAGCCTGAGCTCAATGGCAGCTATCCAAGGTGCTGAAACATATCCCCACCCAAAAAACCCACCCAGGACAGTAATGGCAAACCTTTTAGAGACGAGTACCCAAACAGAGGGGTGGCATGAACTCTGTGCTGGGGGAAAGGAAGAAATGCTCCCATTGGGTTGCTGGGCAGAGAGGCGGGGTGAACTCTGTGCTGGGGCGATGGCATGCATGGCAACAGAGAGCGCTATGAGTGCCCTCTCTGACACACGTGCCATAGGTTCTCCACCACTGCCCTAGGATTAAGCACTAAGCATGTACTTCTTTGTGTTTCTGGTCTGCAATTTCTAAACTTCTCAGAGAAGTCTGGGAACTGCAGCCTATAACACCCAAATATGAACCCTAAAGATTTCCCCCTTTCTTCTTTCCTTCCTTCGCCATTAGTCTATCAGGCTATTTTAGGTCTATAGGAGCAGTGAAACTTATGGGAAGGAAGGCACACTGAATCCTCCTTCTAACTCACTAGGAATTTGAAAGCAAGAAATTGCAAGTAGATAAATAGAGACCACTTCGGTGGGAAGGTAACAGTGTTCTGTGCACTCCAGTGTCTAGTCATGCCTGCCACATGAACATGGAAACGTCTGCAGAAGCAGACAGCGCTGGCTCTTTAGCTTTGAAACAGAGATGAGCACTGAACCCTAGAGTCAGATATGACTGGCTTTCAAGCAAGGGAGACCTTTACCTTACCACCATCAAAGATCAGACTACTAGTGGTGATGGTCCACACTTTGTGATGCTAGATCAGGGGTTCCTGACCTTTTCAAGCCGGGGGCCGGGTCATGCTCTCTCAGTCAGCTTTGAGGGCCGGATGGCCATTTTGCCCTCTCTGCATGATGGGGGTGGCCATTTTGTCACAACAGCTTCAAAGGGGCGGCAATTTTGTTTTTCAAATGCCCTTGGAGGGGGGTGGGCGGGGCACATGAAATGGCGCCGTGGGCCAGATCCGGCTCACGGGTCTTCGGTTGGGAACACCTGTGCTAGAGGAACAGAGCAACATCTTGCCTTCAGTCATCATCTTTGCCTCTGGAAAGGAAGGAAGAAAATTGCCTTCTTGGTGCACCACCAGACTTTGTGAGCATGCCTGTATTGTTAGCGATAAGTAAGCAGGACTTGATTGATGTGAAGCCATGTCTCTCTCTCAACCCTAACCTGTCCCAACTCTAACCTGTACCATAGCATTTCAAATTGCTGAGCTATTTCACAATGAAGGTAGCCATCCACATAATCCTGTGCTTGTCTAGTAAGCATATATATACACTGCATATACAAGATTTTTAACTTTTATATATATATGGGAGAGTATTTCATAATTTCAGGCTGTAAATAAAAATGGACATACAGAAGCTAGATTTTGAGACCCATTTTATAGGCTATTTCTTTCTCCCTTCTCTTCTCCCCTCCCCTGACTACCTTGCCAGGCCTATTAACTTCAATAAACATTGATGCAACTAATTGCTTCTGACAGAGCAAGCTAAATGGTACCTCTTCAAACATATTTGAACAGGGTTTATGGAAATACATTAGTCATTATCAGAGGAATGAATTGCACATTTATCCCACTCCTCAACTTGTTTCCTGTTTCCTCCACTTAACCGTCCACCACCATTATCCCCATTCAACCCCATGCAGCAGGGGGTTCCCAACCTAAGGCCTGTGGGCCAGATATGGCCCACAACACCATTTCATATGCCCCCACCCCCCTCCAAGGGCATTCAAGAAAATGGCAGTCCCTTTGGAGCTGTTGAGACAAAATGGCCACCTCCATCGTGCAGGCAGGACAAAAAGCCATCTGGCCCTAGAAGCTGACTGAGAGAGCATGACCTGACCCCTGGCTTGAAAAGGTTGGGAACCCCTACCATGGAGGAACATGGAGTCGCTTGTTCCAATGCAGCCAGTGTTCTCATCTGTAAAGGTGATGAGATGTAGAGATAAAACAAAGGAGGTTGCATAACATGACGGATCAAAATAATTGCCAGTGTTATACCCAATAATATTAGTTAATTATGGACTTTCAAGTCAGTTCCAGTGTATGTTTTTTTTTTAGATACACAGGTATAATTTTACCGTTTTTGTTTCTTGCAGTGTTCTGGGAACCATTTAGTTTGCCCAAGCTGGTTCAAGTGGCAGGGATTATAACCTCATCATCAGCCTAATGCAGTCTGGATGGTCAAGACTGACCCCCTTCCTCAAGATGGGGTTGATCCTGGCAACTCCAACTCACTGAGCTAATACCAACTCTCAAAGCCCATGCATGAGACACTAGACCAACGGTGGTGAATCTATGGCTGCATGCCAAGGGTGGCACTCACAGCCCTCTCTGTGGGCATGCACGCTGTCACCCCAGCACAGAGTTCATCCTGCCCCTCTGCCCAGCAGCCCAATGGGAGCGATTCCTCTCTCTCCTCCAGAACAGAGTTCACCCCATCCCTCTGCCCAGCAGCCCAATGGGAGCACTTCCTCCCTCCCCCAGCACAGAGTTTGCGCTGCTCCTCTGCCCAGCAGCCCAATGGGAGCACTTCCTCCCTTCCCCCAGCACAGTGTTCGCCCCACCCCTCTGTTTGGGCACTCAGTCTCCAAAAGGTTTCCAATCACTGCACTAGACCACACACACTGACCTGGTCCCACCTCAACATCTCCTCCTGTGAGAATCTTGCCCTCTCTGTTTCCCTCTGCTCAAAGAAGTGGACACCCTCTTCAATTCATGGTTCTCACCACAGCCAGATCAGAAACAGTGGGGTTCCAGCTGTTGAGGGATGGGCCCACATAGGGCGTTCTTGCGCTGCTTACACCCTTTTGCACATGTCCTGTTTTGGGGCTGCCAAGTCCCAAACAAAGTTGACTCATGTCAAAAAGCAGCCCCATAGGTGTGTTGAGCAAGTGCATCTAGATAACCAAGTTGGGGCTGTTGCACAAAACAGATGAATACCTCTGATGTAGAGCAGACATAGAAGTATAGGCGGCCTTCCAAATTTTGTCCGATTGCAACAGCCAGCATAGCCTTGAATGAAGAACACTGGAAATTGTCCCCTAAAAGATCTGGAGGGCTTTGTATCGCCATATCCAGATCTAGGGAACGCAAAATGAAAACCTATACTTGCCAACTATCCCGTATTGGCTGGGATTTCCCATAATTCAGCGCCGCTTTTCCTTCTTTTCCGTCCGGAGCCGCCACTATCCCATAATTTGACGGTGGGGGGAAAGTAGTTACTGCACATCCCCTTCTGCACAGAACCCTTCTACGCATGCATAGCCCCTTTTGCACATGTGTAGAACCCTTCTGCACATGCGCAGAAGGGTTCTGCGCAGAAGGCTTCTACACATGCGTAGAAGGGTTCTGCGCAGAAACCTTCAGTGCAGGTCCATTCTGCACATGCGTAGAAGGCTTCTACGCATGCACAGAAGGGACCTGCGCAGAAGGGACCTGCACAGATTGGTTCTGCGCAGGTCCCGTATTGTCCGGAGCCATGCTTGACAGGTATGTGAAAACCTGATTAACTTTTATTGTTCCCCTTGCAGAAAATTAGTTTTTTTGGCATACTTTAAGGATATGTTCAACAATGACCTGGCAACCCTGAACCAAAGTGACTCAGCAAAAATTTGTTTTGCAGAACACAAGATCCTTGTTTGCAAACTTTTCTGCTTTTTGCAAAGTCTTTCCGGACCGTTTGCCAAGGCAACATTTTCTTAACTCTTCCATTTTATTACAAAACTGGTTCTTAGGGCAACATCCCTCCCCTCCCCCCACTAGCAAAGCATTATTTGAATCACTATCTCCAGATGGGTTCATATGTATTTTTAATATCTTCTAAATGTTTAATTTCATTTTGCCATGGATGTTTCATTAAATCTTCTTGCCCCTTAATTAAGCTAATGACTTTATTGCTTTATGATCAGGCAAAAAAAAAAAGATTATCAGATTATTAACATTTTATCCTTGCTCTTTCCATCTTTCCAGTTCACCTCTCCACCATTATTATGGTATTATGTAAGATTTTTCAATTTATATAAAGTCAATACTAGTACTTTTTAGTAAATAAAGTGGAATAGTTACCATAAATGAAATGGTCAACTTGAAGGTTGCAGAATCATAGAATTGTGGATCTAGAAGGGGGATCAAGGTCATCTAGTCCACTGATGGTGAACCTTGGCACTCTGGCTGTTCTTGAACTTCAATTCCCAGAAGCCTGATCAGCAGGAATGCCGACTTGGGCTTCTGGTACTTGAAGTCCAAGAACACCTGGAGTGCCAAGGTTAGCCATCATTGATCTAGTCAACAATGGGATCATGTAATGCAGGGGTTCCCAACCTTTTCAAGCTGGGGGTTGGGTCACGCTCTCTCAGTCAGTTTTGAGGGCTGGATGGCCAATTTGCCCTGCCTGCACAATGGCCCCTCCAGCCATTTTGTCCCAACAGCTTCAAGGGGGCAGCCATTTTGTTTCTCAAATGCCCTTGGAGGGGTGGAGGGCCACATGAAATGGTGCCTGGGGCCAGATTCAGCCCATGGGACTTAGGTTGGGAACCCTTGATGTAGCCTGTCACTTACAGGCAGAGCACATGTTTCCCATGCACTAGATGACAGGTCGAGTCCCTCAGCATGTCTATGCAGAGGAAAGACATTATTTTGCTTCGAAACCTGGGTAGTGGCTTTCAGTCATAGCTGCCAGTATTGGGTTAGAAGGGCTGACAGGCTGACCCGTTGTGAAGGAGCTTTCTACTGCAACGGTTGGGCCTCTTCACTCTTGAACGATAGACGGCGTCTAAGAGGTGACCTGATTGAAGTTTATAAAATCATGCACAGTGTGGACAAAGTAGATAAGGAAAAACTGTTTTCCCTATCGCATAACACTAGAACTAGAGGCCACTCCATGAAACTTTTGGGTACCAGTTCTCAAACAAATAAAAGAAAGTACTTTTTCACCCAGAGGATCACTGGTCTATGGAACTCCCTGCCAGAAGAAGTGGTGACAGCTGTCAGTCTTGATAGCTTTAAGAAAGGATTGGACAAGTTCATGGAGGACCAAGGTATCCATGGCTATAGTTATGGATACCTAAGGACAACCTCCGGGTTGGAGAGATAGGGAGGACATCTCTCAATGCCGTTTCCAGGGAATCCTAAGCAGGTGAAGGCATCTGCTTGGGAATCCCCTGAAGCACATGGTGAGCCACTGTGTGAGACAGGATGCTGGACTGGATGGGCTGTGGCCCGTTCCAACAAGGCTGTTCTTATGTACTTTCTCATGCAATACACAGTCAGTGGAGAAAATCTACAGGTTAAGTATCCCCAAGCCATAGGTTGAGAATCCCTGCCTTACACTCTGGAACAAGAAGAAGGAGTAAATCAACCTTGGATAGTGGAGTAATGCCACTAGGGTATGGAGCCCATCTTGGTCTTAAGACTGAACTTTGGAAGACCTATCCAAGATGGTGGGCTAAAATCCAAACTAAAATCTGGACTGGACTCAACATCTATTGACATTGCAGACAACTCTCACCCACTGGAGACCATTACAGGCACATTTCCATGAAAAAAAGAAAGGAAGGTAGAGAAAACCCTATTCCCTCCTTTCTTTGGCCATCGTTGGTACAAGTACAGCAGGGAGAGAATGGAAGTTCTTCTCTTGGTAACTTTCCTCTCTCTTCGTTGCTGCAGATCCTGTGGATTTATTTGTGATCTAAAGACCATCTAAGGATAGAGGGAAAAAATAAGAGTTTGGGCTCATGAGTTCTTATTTCATGATGCTTATATTAAGCTTGCCATTTAAGTGGCAGGTAAATGGGCTCTAATTCTTCACAGGGAAGAATGTGACTTGATTTACCTGGACATAAAGCAAGAGCTATATTAAAGCTTCACAGCATCTGTTTCCTTAGCTTAATAATAATTGCCAGGCAACATCCTGACAGTGGATGGGATGGGGGTGAGGGAACTGGTGTCGAACCCAAATAATTTTTAACACATTTCAAATCCTATTTTGGTTAACTCCAATTAGAGATTTCACATAATTACTGTTCTCCATTTTCCGAGCTCCGCGAGCGATTTATGTGAAAGCTTTATGGAACGGACCTTTTTAAAATTCAAAAGAGCTTTATGGATTATTATTTGCAACATCTGCCACTTACTGGAAACATCTTTAAAGTATCCCACTTTAATACACATTTAATGTTCTTTTGTTGCCATTTAATATCAAAGAAGGTGTGCTTTATTATAGGAGTGTTATTTGTCTAGCTTTGGCAGTGATCAGGCAACATCAGGGAAAAAAAAGGTCTGGCTTGATAAGATTTTTTTAAAAAAAGGAAATGTGGCATTTAACCCCCTCATTCCACCCCTGGAAGAATTTGTTTTTGCAAAGGTTAGATGGGCTGAAACAGAAATTAATTCTGGCAGGGTATTATTTTTGTGAAAATAAGAATCGCAAGAGGGCAAAGATAATCTACTCATTGTGCTCTATGTGAGGAGTTTGTTTTGATACTGGGTGCAAACCTCCATTTTCCTGGAGGTAAGACCTTTTGATCTCTGTGAAACCTACTTCTCATTTGAGATTTATAAAATTGCTCTAAAAAGACACACGCTTGACTTCCCTGGATAACCATACACACATAATAGTACCTTTCAAGGTTTTCATCTCAATTGCCAAGCTAATATGTCTTCAGGGGAGACGAGGTTAAATGCCATATTTCCTATTTATAATACTTATAAAGCCAGAGATTTCTGATCATAATAAGTTAGTGTCAGAAATTATTCTGGGTTGAAAGGACTTTTGCTGGAGGAACTCCGCTCAGGGGACGCTCGAATGAGGCTCCGTTCATGTCCCCAAGAGCTGGGACGCTCAATCCACCATACAGTACCCAGGTCTTGTACTGCTGACTTGCCGGCCTTCCAGCTAACAAGGCAAGCTTCTTAACCTCTGAGCCACTGCAGCTCTTAGAGATTTCTGATATAAAGCAGGGATGGGAAATTCCAGAACTGCAGATCTCAAACTGCCTAACATTCTCACCACTCCATATATATATATATATATATATAAAAACAACACCAAAATGCCTTTTTGCTGAGTGTTTTTCCCCCTCCAGAATTATATTAGGCCACTTCCAGGTTTTTGGGGAACAATTTATGGACCAAGATGTTTGGTAGGTACCAAGTTGAGGTAGGTACCTTGGTTCAATCACAAACCCAAATCAGAGCTGAACTGGACCATACAGAAGACTGAGCGCAGAAGAATAGACACCTTTGACCTTGAGAGTCCCCTGGACTGCAAGGAGTTCAAATCAGTTCATTCTAAAGGAAATCAACCCTGACTGCTCCTTGGAAAGACAAATACTGAGGCTGAAGCTCTAGTACCTTGGCCACCAAATGAGAAGAGAGGACGCACTGGAGAAGGCCCTGATGCTGGAAAAGATCGAAGGCAAAAGGAGAATGGGTCGGAAGAGGATGAGATGGCTAGATGGCATCATTGATGCAGTGGGGATAGATCTAGGCAGGCTACAGAGGATGGCAGATGACAGAGGAGCCTGGCATACTGTTGTCCATGGGGTCACAAAGGGTCGGGCTCAACTGTGCGACTGAACAACAACAAAGCCAAGAAGTCAGAAGAAGATTGAGTCTCGGAAGGGCAGCAATGAAGGGATGAGAAAATATTATCAACTCCAAGGATGTGTCACTGGAGACTAAGGTCAAGATCATTCATGCTGTTGTATTTCCCACATCACTGTGTATGGATGTGAAAGCTGAACAGTAAAGAAAGATGACAAAATAGAAGCATTTTGAAATGTGGAACTAGAGAAGAGCTTTGTGCATATCCTGGACTGCTAGAAAGATGAACTAATGGGTCCTAGAACACATTAAGCTTGAACTGTCTCTACTTTGGGCACATCATGAGTAGGCAGGGCTGTCTGGAAAAGACAATAATGCTAGGAAAGATGGAAGGCAGCAGGAGAAAAAGAAGTCTAAATGTGAGATGAATTGAGTCTTTGAGGGAAGCAATCAGGTTGAGCTGACAAGGCTGTGGAGAACAGAACATTTTGGGGATCTCTCAACCAGAGGGTTAGACCACGTATCAGAGACAACATGGCAGCATGTAGCAGCAACAAAGATAAGGAAGAGTACCATAGATGGGTGTTTGTGGTTGATCAGCAGAAAGAAAACACTTCCACTCTCCCTGCAACTTTGCTGAGTTTCAGTCAGATTCAGGTGCATATTGTTTCCTGCTTATTTCACACCACACTTTGTGCTCCTACTTGCATCTAGTTCAGAGCTAAGTTGCACCACTTCCTGAAATACCAGCATGACTTTTTGACTCTAGGTGGTTGGGAGGCTGCCATCCACATGCAATGCAGCAATACAGTTCCCCCTTTCCCTCTTAAACAATTTAGGTTAGGAACATTTGAGAACAAGTAAAACTCTAGAATGACCCATTACTGTCCGGTTTAAGCACATAGATTTAACCTTGTAGTAGCACCGCAGTGGCTTAGAGTGGTTAAGATGCTGAGCTTGGAGACTGGAAGGTTGGGGTTCAATACCCAAGTGCTTCATGACGGATCCTGGGGACATGAAAGGAGCCTCGTTCAGGTGTCCCCTGAGTGGAGTTTCTTCAGCAAAAATACTTTCAACCCAGAGTAATTTATTTATTTAACCTTGTAGGATCACTCATTGCAGGGTCTATGCCCGTGATGGGGAACCTTGGCACTCCAGGTGTTCTTGGATGTCAATTTCCAGAAGCCCAAGAGTCTGTGAATCCACCCATTATTGTGGATTCACAGGGACCTGGGCTTCTGGGAACTGAAGTCCAAGAACACATGGAGTGCCAAAGTTCATCACCACTGGGGTGATGTGGGGTGTAAGTATGTTGATAATTTTGTATAGTTGTATTTTGTTTGGGTTTTGTTGGGTTGATGAGTGTTCCCCCCCCCCCATCTCGTTGTTCTGTGCAGGACAATGACAATAAAGATTTATCTATCTACTGGCCTATGCAAATTAAATTTTGCAATAGGGCCTATATAATTATGTTGAGTATGGCGGTGGAAGAAGGCAGCTTATGAATAAGACAGCCTTGTTTAAAATACAGACATAGAGTGGAGCACTTCAAGCTCAGGGGATGGAGAGGGAAGAATCTGGCCCTCCATTCTCCTTTCTCAACATTGGGAAGAGCTTCTTGATGGTAGATGATCTTTGACAGGAGAATGGACTGCGTTCTCTCCTTTCTTGGACATTTTTTGAGCATGGTTGGGTGTCCCTCTGACACTTTGGCTGGACAAGACGATATTTGGAATCCCTCCCAATTCTTCATGTCTACAGTTGTAGAAGGGATCCCCAATGAAAGGGTCACACAAGAGCAAATCATCCTCATCTTGTGCCTAATTGGGTTGGTATACGCTGCACGCGGTAAGGTAAAGACGACTTCTTTCAAAATTGCCTTATTGACCCGCTCCAGTTTCCACTTTCTCATTCAAGTGTCCCATTTTTTTTCCAGCACAGGGCTTCTGTCACAACGAAGCAATTTCCATACAATCAGGGTCTCGTCACTCTGATCGATCGCTTAGAAGCAAGAGAGCAAAAGAGACGGACGAAGGGAAGGGGTTTCAGTTCCGTTGACTGATTAGACCCGCTCAAGCACATGCGCCTTCTTTGAGGGTCTTAAGTCTACCGATCCTTTTTCATTTAAGCGCCTGACGGCAGCTGCTCTGAATGAAACTGACTGCAGGACCACTGTCTCATATTTCTTAAGACTTGCTCCTCGGGCCTCAATGAAAGCGCACTGATGACAGTCTTGTTTAAGAATTAAACGCTGGTTCTACCCATGTAACTGAAGACCCAGGGAAAATTACTTTCGAGATGCTGCAGTTTCCAGATGTTGAGTGGGAGATTCTGAGGTTTGTCATCCAAAGAAAAGAAAAGTGATACTTCAGCTTTATATAAGTCAACAAAGGAATGTTCCTCAACAGTAAGAGGTCACAGTCCCTATTTTGCTCAGACTAGATGGTAGGAGAAGAGATATTTCTCCATTAAAAATCCAAGATTTGATCTTCACCTGGGTGTATGGGTGAGCTGTAGATTTGCGCTGTTGTGAAAGGACAACAAAATGTTATTTTTTTTTGACATAAGATAAGGTAAAGGTCACGCTTGCTCGAAAGCCAGTGTATCTGTCTCTAGGGTTCAGTACTCATCTCTGTTTATAGCCAAACAGCCAGCGCTGTCTGTATTTACAGATGTTTCCATGGACGTGTGGCAGGCATGACTAAACATTGGAGTGCACAGAATGCTGTTTACAGTGAACCCCCAACTAACGACGTGTTCGAATACCATCATTTTCGATTAACGACACTACTGACGCCCCCACATGATCTCCCGCACAACGACAAAAAAGTTGTTATTTGAATAACGATGGTTTTTTTTAACGTCGTCGTGCGAACAATGACTTTTTTTTACGTTCTGCGGGATATCTCCCATAGGAAACTGCGTAATGATGTTTTCTGCATAACGACACTACTTGGGGAAACCAAGCAATGTCGTTATGTGCGGGTCTACTGTACCTTCCCACCAAAGTGGTCCCTATCTATCTACTTGCAATTTCTTGCTTTCGAACTACTAGATTGGCAGGAGCTGTGACAGAGAGGGGTACTCACTCTGTCATGCAGTACCCAGGAATCAAACTCTGACCTTCCAGTCAGCATGTTCAGCATCTTAACCACTTGAGCCACCACAGTGCCACTGACTACCCTTTGCATGGGAAGTCAATGTCAAAGGGGAAGCAGGCATATTATATTTTTCCAACAGGTAATGAGCTGGACGGATTCAGCTAATGGTTAGGGGTATTTTTCAACACATCATGGGTGGGTGGGTGGGTGGGGAGTCTCTCACTGCCAGAATGGGAACATGACAAAGCAAAAGTGAAAGCCCTGGATTGACTCTACAGCTAGATAACTGTGGGATATAAAAATATCCTGGCCTTTTGGCTGCTCCTATCTCCCTCAGTTGTGGTTATAAAGCCCTCTAGTACAGGGGTCAGCAGACTTTTTAAAGTCGGAATCTGAGTCATGTGCCCTCAGACAGTTGAGGGGGCCAGACTGTAAACACTGCCATAAATGCTGTTGTAAATGCATCCACGGCTGTCATAAATGATTTTACGACTGCCATAAATGCGACCACGTCCGCTTCTGGCAGTGGTGGTAGTAGCAGTTGGAGTGAATACAGGGCCAGATTATTTGGCACTATGGGTCAAATTTGGCCCACAGGCCATAGGTTGCCAACCCCTGCTCTAGTACTATAGGCTAAACCTTGCTCATGATCTGAGTTCTGTTCCGACAGGCTCCAGGTTGACTCAGCCCTCCATCTTTCTAAGGTCAGTAAAATGAGGACCCAGCATGTTGGGGGGGCAAAGTGTTACCCAATGGGGGTAGGTTGAATAAAAATAAATAAATAAATAAATAAATAAATAAATAAATAAATAAATAAATAAATAAATAAATAAATGCTAATTGCTTTGTGAAATGCCCAGAGAGTTCTTTAAGCACTATGGAGCATTATATAACTGCAATTGCTGTTGCTATACGGATAAAAAAACAAAACCAAATGAGACAAAAGAAAATGTTTTTCTTTCTGCTAACAGAGACTTTATTCCATTTAAAACCATGTAATAAATTTCAACCCATGGAGAATAGCGAATTAACTGGCTCTTTTCTTCCCCTGTGGAAGAATGAATTATCGAGCTCTCCAAAATGTTTTTCTCTAGAATTTCAAATCAGCCTTTCAGATCAGCTTTGCAAACAGCCTGGGCTAGGCTTCATGAAGTCTTAGCTTGATCCACCAGCAGCCCAATGGCAGGCATGACTAAACACAGGTAAACTGTTACCTTCCCACTGAAGCAGTACCTGTTTAGCTACTTGCAATTTCTTGCTTTCAAACTGCTAGGTTGTCAGAAGCTGGGGCAGAGACAGGAGCTCACTCCGTTGTGTAGCACTTGGGTCTCGAACTGCCGACCTTCCATTCATCAAGTTCAGCATCTTAACCACCAAGCCACTGCAGTCCCCAGGTATCTTCTTATCTTGCAAAAATGGCTGATAGATACATCACGGTCTTATTTCCATTGCACGTTACCTTCAGAAAGGAAACTCAGTTAAATGCCTGCAACCAGGCATCAGGAAAGCATTCATAATTACCTTGTGGACTAACCACTCACATGATTTATTGACAAGTAAAATACTACTGAGTGGTTCTCAGCACCACAAGGGCGCAGATGAGTATACGAAAACCAACATGAGCGCTGTCCCAAGGGCAGGAGAGACAGAGAGAGAGATTTCCATAGGCAAATCTTTGCCATGTAATTACTTTTTAAAAATGCAACGCACATTCGATAGGAAAGAAACTATCCATAACATATGCCTCATATTCAAGAGCAAAATTACATATTTGCTCCTTGATCATTAACACTTTCTAATTACAGGCAATGTGCAATGTCAATATTTGAGATGCCAGTTACTGTAGGAGTGGAACATTCATCTACAAATTCTGCCTTTTTAAAAATTCTTAGTGGGAGTGTTCCACCTACATTTGCACAACTCCCAGGGCTGTGCAATTAGTCAATTAACTACTGGCATCTCTGTTATCACCATGCAGATATGTACATGAGCAGAATCAGGTGTCAGTTCAAGTGCTCTCTGAATTAAACTCCTGTGTGTGTGTGTGTGTGAGGGTGAGGTCCCTATTTGGCAAAAGTACTCAACCTTTTAAAGCCGTGGGCCAGGTCATGCTCCCTCAGACAGCTTCGAGGGCCAGATGGCCATTTTGCCCTTCCTCCACCACATGACACTTCTGGGTATAGTGGAGGCAGTATGGGGGCCACATGAAATGGCACCGCAGGCTGCATCTGGCCCACAGGCCACATGTTGAGAATCCCTGCTACATGGCTATGGAAACTTACTGTGACGTGACTCTAGCAAACCACTCTTTGAAAATCTCATATGCTCACAAAACAATTTTAGAGTCACCACAAATTGAAAGTCCCTTGACGGCATAGAGCTATACTGAACAAATCCTGCATTGATTTGGGTGAATAATTAAAGGTGGAAGCCAAGCTGCAGATGTTATCTC
The DNA here is from genome assembly GCA_035047305.1 of Bradypodion pumilum. NCBI lineage: Eukaryota > Metazoa > Chordata > Lepidosauria > Squamata > Chamaeleonidae > Bradypodion > Bradypodion pumilum. The sequence goes on along the minus strand of JAWDJD010000009.1, from coordinate 39,401,556 downwards.
ATGCTGTGGAAATGCATAGTGTAGAACACAATGGCATCGTTTTGTCATTGGGCCACAGTCTTTCAGAGGTTATATAATGGATGTCACATCTTGAGATCTCATTCTTCTTTCTCAATCTCTCTCCTCTCTCTTCTCTTGCTCTTCCTTTTCTCCCCCATTTGTCCATCCATCTGTTCATCCGTCCATCTATCAATTCCTTCATTCCTTCCCTCATTCATCCATCCCTGGAATGCCAGGAGATCCCGCTGCCAAAGACTTTCACCTGCGGCAGGACAGTGTACATCTTGGCTTCTTATGTGGCCTGGCAGGCCGTGGGAGGTGAGAGTGCGTGCAGTGTTCAGCGCTATGGCTGGGGACAGTAATGTTTTATCTATTGTATGAGCTGCTGTGCTGCCTATATTTGATTGTATGCATTGTATGCATCATTTTGTATTCTGTATTGCTCTGTTTTTTATATTGTTTAATCTATGCTGTATTTATGTATTGCTTTGCTGATATTGTTTTGCTGGTATTACATTGTATATTTGCTTTGTTTGTTAGCCGCCTTGAGTCACCCATTGGGTAGAGTAAGGCGGGGTATAAATAAAACTTGTATTGAATTGGGAAAAAATTAGGAATTTTCAGATCTCACGAAACTTGACTATTGTTGCCTTGTTTCCTGTTTTTTGAGATCAGAACATACCTAAATTCATTTTAAAGACAAGCCGCTGCTGTTTCTTTATGACGGGCTGCTCTCAAATCCTTATTCTCCATCTCCATCCTGGAACCCATCGAGTCCACTTTGCCATGTTTGGACTTGGCCAGGCCACGTGGCAACATATATAGAAAACACCGTTTGTGCTTCTGTTTTTGGTTCGTCTGGCTTCCCTTCCTGCTCATCCAGTTCCTGGCATTTGAGAGGACTGGTTCCACTGCTAAATTTGGTGGCAAAAGAAAAGCACAGGGTGCCAGGATGAATGAGCATTGGTAGCAGCTGGGGAGCTTCTGGGTCGACGTGATCTATTTGATCATGTAGCTGGAGATCAAAAATGCCTAATGTATTTTTTTGTGGGTGAGTTTAATAAATGAACAGTGTCTCTCTCTGTCTTTCTCTCCCTCTCATTCCTTTATTTTAAAATTCCTCATCAACAAATGATGACTTTTGCTCATGGGAAGGGGTGATGGCTGTGAATGCTATTTCTGTAAACAATCAGGCTGTGGTGATGTACATGAAGGGGGAGCAATAAGCCCCATTTAGATCTCTACAATGCCACATTGAGCTATTGCTCCCCTCAAAAGCACACCTGGCAGTTGAAAATTGACTCTGCCTTAATTTGCAGTGAATATATAGTGAGAAGAAGACATTTCTTCATTGCTTTCTGTCTGTACAAAGGGAGAAAGAGCATCAAGTGGGGGAAACACAGCATGAATCATAAAAACTGCCAATGCTGGCCACCAGGCAAATCAATATAGGATTGGATCTTAAGGTAATTTAACTCACAGAAGTTCATGGAAGAAATATTTCCCAGCCCCTCCACCCTCTGAAGATGATTCCAGAAAAGTAACTTGTTTTGAGAAGCATCCTTACTTAGCAATGGCTGCCCAGAGAACTAAAGAAGAGAAGGACCCATGACATCCTCTGAATGGAGCTGAGTCTCAAGTTTGCCTACTCAGATCCAGGAAGAGCTTTATGGCAAGAACAAACATTCTTGAGGGTACACAAGAGCAAACCCAAATTAGAAGATGGAGGAAGGAGATCACTGGAGAAGGAATGGCATTAAAGGAGGAGATGGCTGGGGACAACCTCCCCTACGTCACTTGGAGGACCCTGAATCGGCTGAGGGTTGGAGTGCTTCAATGGTAAATCCAATGTGTTCAAGTAGGGGCTGCTGACGGATAACAATGTGCTGTGTGAATGTGGAGAGATACAATATCTGCCTCATTTCCTGGTATGCTGATTACTGCCGGAAACATGTACGGGTTTGGCCAACGACAAAGCTAAGAAGGTGGCTCCATTTTGGCAGTTTAAAGTTTGGTCTGCTCTGGACACAAAAGAAGAATTACTTACTTGACTAATGCACCCCTTTGACCTGGTGATGTTCAACCATTTCCCCTTGCCCAAAAATATCAGTTCCCTTTTCACCATTTCCTTTCCTTTGTTTTGAGTAGTTTTGCAAGTTTTTGCTTTCTATGCAAATGCGAATATAATAGAGGTTAACGAAACAACGCAACCCAGCTCCCGTTTTGCTCTTTGCTGTGAAGGGTGCTCCATTTCTCCGCTGATGATATAGAAAGCGAACCCATGGGAAGACCCCAAGAAGCATTTACACATGACAAATGAAGATTGTCAAGGAGATGCACTGCGATGTTTACCCCTCAGTCCTGGAGACTGGATGAATTATCCCACAGTGCCAAAAAGGTGGGTCAACAATACTGCAATAGTTTCATTTGACATACTAGAACTGCCCAGTTTTTGGTGCTAAATAAAGACACATTTCTTGAAGTGACTTAGGATTTATGTACCTGAAGGGGAAAACTGTAGGCCTTCTCATAAACCAGCTGATAAACCGCTGCTGGATACTATAGGCAGAATCATGTTTGCTCCTTTCACTAGCACTCTGGGCTATTGTGTAAGCGTTTGGACACTTTCCAAGCTTGTGTAAGAAGGTATCATTGCAGACCCATGTTGGCCCAGTGGGATACCGGGATGTGTCACTGTGCACCCCTACTTATAACTTATAATTTAAACGGCCACACCACCTTGGCAGTTTCTGCTCCTGCTTCGGCTCCTCTCACCGGGCTCCTCTCCACCCTATGGGAGAAAGTCCAAAGAGTTTCGGAAGTGGCATGGAGATAATAATAATAATAATTCTGTGCTGTTTTTTCCCAATCCAAGCCTTATTATTATTATTTCCGCACCACTGCCGAATTTCTTTGGACTTTCTCCCACAGGGTGGAGGGGAGCTCGTTGAAATGAGCCGAAGCAGAAGTCGAAACTGCTGAGGTGGTGTGGCCCTTTAAGTTATAAGTAGGGGCATGCGGCGACATGTCCTGGTATCCCGCCTGGCCAGCATGGGCTTGTATCATTGGGTGCCTTTTTAGAAGCTGTCCAACTTTTACACGAACAGAAGGAGCGATCCAGATGTTGTCCTTTACATTTGGGATGGCTGTCTTCTCCAAGGTGTGGTACAAGACTTTGAGAAACTAGTTTGGTGCAGGAAATAAAATCTATATGACTGAGAGTTTGACATGGGCAGATCTATCAAGACTGTTTCTATGAGTGATCACCTTCCCCTGCCTCCAAGTTCATTCCAAGGCAGATTTTTTTTTGATAAGATGACGACCCCTCTATCTATTTTGTGTTCTCGAATGATAGCCTTGGCTTCAGTTTGGTTTGGGTCAAAAAGATACCTTCATGGATCCACTGAGTGATGCTTGCCCCAGCTAAATAAAACATGTTAGCGTACATCTTAGAAATGCACACTGCATTTTTGCACATCCTTCTGATGCGTATATGTTGTCACCCCCATTTTTACATCCATGAAACATGTGGAAAGCTTTCAAATCTAGAATATTCCTATCCATAAACTCCATCAAGTTCTATATCCAGTCGAGGAAGTGAGGTCTTGGAGCAAATTTCCTACACATGCAAACTGACAGCTGAATTAATATTTTTGCTCAAGTACTGGTGAGATTGCCTTAAAGTCTAGAAGTTACTCAAGAACTGTCAGTTCCACATCCTTTCTTAACGGTGACGCATTGCCATCGAGAACACACACACACACCTCGCTGTCTAATAAATCATTCTGAGGCAAAGTAAACTCACAATTCATGTTAATGTCTCTATTCCCTAATCACCTGGTCTGTTTGTTCTTCCTTTCCTCTTTTTCTTCTTCTCCTTTTGACGCTCTGGAAAGAGTTACAGAGTGAAGATGCATTAGGGTAATTATAATATAATGACAGCAGATCATGAGTTAAGAATGTTGCAGCGAGGGCTACTGTAAACTCAGAAATTGTCTTTCGGAGAGGTGGGAGGTATATCCAGAAGGGATTCTGCAGCACTGATGTTGTAATTAAAACTAAGGAGGAGATGGTTTCATGATTCTCATTTCCAGTGGCTGCCTGTAAAGATAAATTAGCTCCAGATACCCAACCTGCCCCAAGCAGTAATGAGTTCCAGAGCAAATGGGGTGGTGGTGGGTGGTGGTGACTGGGGATTCCATAACACAGGAGTATCTTCTAAGGCAGTGATGGCCAACCTTGGCAATCCAGGTGTTCTTGAACTTCAACTCCCAGAAGCCCTGATCAGCAGGAGTCTTGACTTGGGCTTCTGGGAATTGAAGTCCAAGAACACCTAGAGTGCCAAGGTTGGCCATCACTGTTCTAAGGCCTTTCTGTAAAGTCAGTGGAATAGGTTTTCAGGGAATCTGACAGGTTCCTTGAAATATCCCATCACAAATGGAAACATGGTTAATGATAGACCACTGGGAAGATCCTAACTTGAATGGTATGGAAAATTGTTTAGTTTGGACATCACTGTACCTTAGGATAATTTTGACCATATCTTTCACCCTCCTCACCATAATCAGGAACAACCCAGGCCCACGTTAACTAAGATGGTGCATTGCCCAGGGGATCATGGGCTTTGTGGAAGATGATTGTAAATCTGAGGAATTAAGGTACATAGGGTCCCAAAAGGTCGGAATCAACTTTGCGACTGAACAACAACAACAAGGTGACATTACCCATTTTCCTTCTCTACAGCTCTGAGATGGTTAAATCATATAAATGCGTATTAGAGAATTTGCTTGTTGAGTAATTAATGCATTTGGAAGGGTTTTGCTGACTGGAAAAAGATGTTTTCCCATGGAACTTGTCAGTTAGTAAAATTTAATGAGCCATATGGAGAGTTTCTTTGGCAAGAGAACAAAGAGGAGATACGATGACTATGAACATCTGTGTCCTTGGTTGGGTAGAGTAAGTGGACAACACCTGAAAAGTCTCATGATGATTAGGAAGTCCCAGACTAAATAAGGAAGAGATAGGTCAGGTCAAGATGATCTTTTCCGCTGTTATGAGGATGATATGACCATTGATGAGGTAATGTTCCAGCTGCATTGAGGAAACAACAATGGCCGTTGATAAGTTTAGACATCCTCCAAGCAAGGGGGTGTAGAGCCAAGCTTTAGGGAAGGGGTTCTCAACCTTTGAAGTCGAGGGCTGGGTCATGCTCCCTCAGACAGCTTCGGGGGCCAGATGGCCATTTTGCCCTGCCTGCATGATGGGGGCAGCCTGTACATCGAATAGGAACCACACATGACATTTCCGGGTGTGTTGGAGGCAGTGTGTGTGTGTGTGTGTGTGTGTGTGTGTGTGTGTGTGTGTGTGTGTGTGTGTGTGTGTGTGTGTGTGTGCACATGAAATAGCATGTGGGCCCCATCCAGCACACAGTCTGTAGGTTGTGAACCCTTGCTTTAGGGTATATAAGAAGGAAAGCTTAGGTCGATATTTTAGAGCTCTGTGGACATCAGAAGTGTCGCTGCTACCTTCCCAGGCTCCCAGGTAGCTAAAGGAGGGACGGGGGGGGGATCCGTGCTAGGTAAATGTGCATAACCTCTTTGTATTTCTTGTTTTGCCTGCACTGTCTCTAATATGTTATGTTCTGCTTAGAAGAATTGTCTAATAAAGCCTTGTTCCTTCACCAACTGAGTGCTTATTGTCTCCGTGATCCTAAAAAAAGAACCCACAGCCCATCAGGCGTTGGCAACCCAGATGCCCTCCTTGCTTTCCATGTCAGTCACAGGAACAGAAGAGCTCGCCTTCGAACTGTGAAAGAGGAGGCGAGGACCGTCAGACTCCGAAATTAATTAATCCCTGTCCCGTCTCGGCACAGGCCAGCCGTTTAGCGACTGTGAGAAAGCAGCAGGCGCCTTGTCTAGAAGCCATGGGACCCTCAACAAAGCTGGCACTTTCCTTCGACACTACATCCATCGATAGCCCTTAGGCAGGAGGATGTGGCTTGAAACACACACACATACAACCCAGTGATGCTTCAGAATGAATGCTTCTTCTTCAGGTAAGGTGAGTGTGAAAAATAAAGCCTCGCATCTCTCCTCTTTGCCTCCGGCGCTATCTGGTCGGGTGACAAAGTGAGGGCTCAGTAATTCTCCAATTCAAAACCTATTTTGATGTCTGAGTTATATTCAAAGCACACGCCAGCCCCTCGCTTCTCACTAACCTAGCTGTGTTTTTAATCTCTCAAGGTACAAGCAACTCAATAACACAGTAATCAAACAGAGATGGATATAAGACGGAGCGGAAAGAGGCCTCCCACTGACTCCTCGGGCCGACTGGATGTGAGGTTCTCTAGGCAGAAAAGAAATCCCCCTTCCCCACTTCAAGTGACCCTACTGTTTCCCCAGACCGCTCCCTTAACACACATTTCCAATGGTAGAATTGTTACAAGGTGGAGGAGGAGAGTATTATTATCTTGCCTGGGGCGAGGCTGAGAAAACATCATTTCTGAACTTTCTTTTGGCAACTGATCCAGGCTCTTCTCACAAGCAGCGTCCCTCCAGGACAGAGTTTGAAACTATATCCCTCCACAGTCTCCTCTCCATTCATCCAAGAGAGCACAATCTATGGGCGAATTTTGCACACCCAGTGATGTGGCGGAAGCCAGGGCTTCCGGAGTTATTGCCTTGGGATTTTGGGGGGGATGATAGGAACTGTGACACCACCCACTGGGACTGCGGTGGCTCAGTGGTTAAGAAGCTCACCTTGTTAGCTGGAAGGCTGGAAAGTTGGCAGTTCAAGATCCGGGACGGGTACTGCATGATGGATTGAGCACCCGTCACCGTCCCAGCTCCTGCCAACCTAACAGTTCGAAAGCAAGAAAATGCAAGTAGATAAATAGAGACCACTTCGGTGGGAAAAGTTCTTGGGGACATGAAAGGAGCCTCATTCAGGCGTCCCCTGAACGAAGTTCCTCCAGCAAAAATCCTTTCAACCCAGAAAGCACCATTGTGTGCTTCTGACATGATTAATAAAAGCCACCCACTATCGTTGTTTTGTGGATTCTTTGAGAGAGTCAGTCCATTTCGTGTTCAATCTTCCTCTTTTCCCACAACCTTCCTCTTTTCGCCAGCTTTTAATATTGCAAAGCTGAAAAAGAGCAAAGAATTGATATCCCTTAAAGAAAAATAATCCCAGAGTACTCCTGTGCACCTCATTTTATTCTTCATGCTCTCATTTTGATTTTGTTATTAGTTAGGGACCGGCAAAGCTTACACTACTACAACAGTTTACTCATGAAAAACTCTTAAACAAGGGTCATAGAATGGGGGAGCATTGCAGACAAGGATATGGGCTGATCTAAGCTATCCACCAAGGGTCGTGGTGGCTTAGTGGTTAAGACTCTGAGCTTGATGGCTGGAAGGTTAGCAGGTCAGCAGTTTGAGACACAAATGCTGCGTGATAGAGTGAGCTCCTGTCATCTCTCCCAACCCCTACCAATTTGGCATTTTGAAAGCAAGAAATTGCAAGTAGATAAATAGGAGAAGAAGAAGAAGAAGTGACAAAGCGACAGTAACAAAGCAAATTATTGTAATATTTTGTATTCTATTTGGAGTACTCCCTTATAGCAAGTTGCATTCCAGGATTATTGATGTCGATTGCTCCTATGAAACTATACTGAGTATCATTTTTCTAGGAAACTAAAGAAGAACACCAGGCATTTTTTCAAGCTGGGGTTATTTACTGGACCTCATATTCATCAGTGTAACAAACAGCAGAAATACAGCAGGATAATGATGTTACAAAGGGTGATTTATTTCATTTCCAAGCGCTAAGGCACCAGCCAGCCATTTCCTAATTCTCTTCTCAGTGGAATTCAAAGATGCAGAAGCATCTTCTCCCGAAATTAAATCGTCATTGGCCGACCCCAGGCCTACATATTCAGGATATCCCATCCTCCTACATTGTCTTTCTGATCTGATTGCTCTGGATCCATAAGAACGTACGAAGAGCCATGCCAGACCAAATCACAGACCCATCTTGCTTAGCATCATGTTTCCTCCAGTGGCCAACCCAATGCCTACAGGAAATCCATCAGTAGGACATGAGATCAATAACCCTCTCCAGCTCTTGTTCCCAAGCAACCAGCATTCAGAGCGTGCCACCACTCAACTTAGAGGTAATAAATAGCTATTAGGAACAGTAGTCATGGCAGCAGAGTCCAGGTCCTTTTTATCTTGAGGTCCTTGGAGAGAAAAAACTAAAACCAAACCAGATCCTACAACCCTGAAATTTGCTCACCTTTGGCTTCACTATCTAAGTCATGGGCTGGGGACCAGCGGCCTTGAGGGGAGCCTGGGCTTCTGGGAATTGAAGTCCAAGCACATCTGGAGGATGGGCCTGTGTCCTTTAGGCCAGGTTTTCTCAACTTTGGACCTCCAAGGTATACTTGGACTTCAATTCCCAGCAGCCCGGGCTCCCCTCAAGGACACAGGGCCCCCACCCTTGACTTAGTTAGCTCATCCTTCTGCTCTTTCAGGGTGTTCTAGGGAACCTTATTTTATTTTAGGGATAATTTGAGGGACTAAACCAGGGGTTGGAAACTTTTAAAGTCGGGGGCTGGGTCACGCTCCCTCAGACAGTTGAGTGGACTGGACTTGTGATCCCCCGCCATAAACGCTGCCGGAAAATGCATCCACATTTACGAAAGCCACAGATGCATTTATGACAGCCATGGACACATTTACAACAGCCGCAGACATGCTTATGGCAGTTTCTGCTGCTTCTGGCGATGGTGGTGGCAGGAGCAAAGTTGGCGGTCCAGCCCTTCCTCTTCCTCCTCCTCCTCTTTGTACACTAGGTGATAAATGTTCTAAATCATGACGTATTATAAATATGTGTTCACGTACAAAATGTTGTACATGATTAGATTACAGACAACGGTGCATTCTTAGTTGCACCTATCTGTCTGAAAACAAAATATATGGCAATAAAGAGTTTATCTGCTTTAAAATTAGCCCTTTTCTCTTCAAAAGGAATAAAAGGAGGTAGAGAGGGACCATTACTGGAGAGAAAGAACGAAAATGTGAAACTTGATCAGAGGACACCTCAAGGTGATGCCATACTTAGATGATATATGGACATTTGACCAGATGTTGGCATTGCATATTTCTGCTAATAACGTGGATTTTCTAATGAGCAGATGGCTTGAAGGACAACGTTGTGATTATTTAAGAGCAGTGAAGCTCCCATCCATTTTCGGAGCAAAGGAGGCTAACAGGTCACCAAGAAGGCCAACGGCAGCTGTCTTTCAAGTGACGCACACATGAGATGTAATGATGGCTCCATTAGAGCAGGGGGTCATCACATTCTCTGTCGAAACCCTTGGCAAGCCACATTACGGAGTAACCGAGGGGGATGAAGCATATCAGAGAATAAACAAAACAAAAATGTTGTAGCACTTTAAAGACTAACTGCTGTGTTTTAATGTTAGCTTTTGAGGATCGAGTCCACTTCGTCACACCTAAGAGTGAGACCTCATGGTGTTCGTCATCGCCGACTGGAACTTGTATCTGAGAATGCATTTTTATTCTTGAAGCAGGAAAATATCACTGGCATGAATTTGTTTAAGGTGGATCCCAGGGACCCACACACTATGATCACGGAGCCATCTCCTGCAGCATGTATGAAATGAGACATGCAGGATTTAACACCAGGACTGCAATGGACTGCCACAGCCATGAGGATATTATCAAGGTGCGCCTTCACAGCCAACCCGTTTGGCATGGCCTCTTCCACCTCCATGACCATTGGTAATCAGAGTTCCTCCTCTGCTCATTTTGCTGTCGGGCCCAATATGATAGTTTCCAGTGGCACTTTCTCCACTGAGAGGGGCCATCACCCCAACTAAAGGGGCTCATCCGCCCATAGCCATTGGCCCCTTTAAGAAGTCAGGTTAGTTAACCACTGCCTGGCACTTGGCATTGAGTTGCTGGCTGTACGGTCTTCTCCATTACTGTAGCGGGATGTCCGGCCAGACAACATGGTATTAATTTATATACATCCGGTACAGAGGTACACAATGGTTGGTTAGCATAACAGATAAGTATACAAATCAATATGTCTTTTTGCAACAGTTAATGGCAGATGATCTCTGGTTGTTATTCAGACTAGTTGTGATTTTTCACCTTGTTGAAATGCAAATACAGTGGTACCTCATACAACAATTTTAATCCGTTCCACGGGGAGCATTGTTGTACAAAACAATTGCTCCATGATACATGTATTGTATAGTGATTTTTCCTATGGGAAGCATCGTACATTTTTTTTTTTTGCTAAGTGGTTTTTCCCATTGAGAAATTGTACATTTTTCCTGTAGGAAAAATTGTTATGCGGGACACCATCCCCCCCCAACCCCCAACCCCTAATTCTTATGTGATTTCATTGCTATATGGGCCAATTATTGTATGAGGTTCCACTGTAGGAGGATACAAGACAAACACCTGGTCTCTGTACCTAATGTGTATTAATTGATTCCATGAAGTCCCACTCCAATGTCTAATGAAGTGTACTTGATCCATGAAAACTCACATTAAAACACAGCAGTTAGTCTTTAAAGTGCTACAATGTTTTTGTTCTGTTTATTCTCTGATACGCTTGAAACACAGACTAACATGGCTACTATTTTAAAAAAATCAACTATCAAGGGGATGAAAAGCTTTATGGGCAGTTTGGATGGGGGGATGCAGTGGGTCAGAAAACACCAATCAATGACAGTAACCAAGGGTCATGGGAATGGCCCCTTTTATTTTCCCACAATGCCCCCACATTGTGACATTATCTCAAGGTAACATGGGGCATTTTAACGGTGATTATACAACAAGCCCATGTGGATTCAGCAACCCAACCAGACTCTGGTTGGCTGCGACGTCTCACCTCAATGCATGATAGCTACTACAGTATTATAATTAGCTTTGTGGTGTTGTGATATGATAATGGGGGAAAGGGCAGTTAGATCTTTTTCAGTTAATCTAACTGGGTGCTGCCTTGAGACCTTGTCTTAGGGCAGGAGTTCTCAACCTTTTTAAGCCGGGGGCCGGGTCATGCTCCCTCAGACGGCTTTGGGGGCTGGATGGTCATTTTGCCCTTCCTCTACCACATGGCACTTCCTGGTGTGGTGGAGGCGGTGGGGGGCCCACATGAAATGGCACCATGGCCCACATCTGAGAATCCCTCTTAGGGGGAAAGAAGAGCTATAATTCAAATGAAATAAATAAGCTGCTCCAACAGTGGATAGGAATGTGTCAGTAGGTTAAAGCGGGGTTATGTGTCTTCTCAGGACTGTGGTGGCTCAGTGGTTAAGACACCAAACATGATGACCAGCATTTTTGAGACCAGAGTGCTCCACGACGGAGTGAATTCCCATTATCTGTCTCAACTCCCTGCCAACCTAGCAGTTTGAAAGCAAGAAACTGCAAGTAGATAAATAGGTACCCCTTTGGCACGAAATGTAACAGTGTTCTGTGCACTCTGGTGTCTAGTCATGCCTGACACGTGACCATGGAAATGTCTGCAGATGCAGACAGCGCTGGCTCTATAGCTGTAAGCAGAGATGAGCACCACATCCTAGAGTTGGATACAACAGGCTTTTGGGCAGGAGGGACCTTTACCTTTACTAAGGTGTCCTTTCTGCCCCCTGGCCTGCACCCATGAAGCATGTGAACAGATAGCAGCTTATTTTCTTTATTTCCCATCCTTATTTCCATCCTATTAGTGTCAGGGTAGACTGATTTTATCCAGCACTGGAGAATCAAGAGAATCCTTTTGCTTCTCTCTCCCCCCAGGACTTACATATAAGGTATCGTTATTCAGTTTATGGCATAAATCACATTTCTCTTCCTCTGGAAGTACAACTAATCATCCCATAGCCTATTTCCCCTCCTGGTCTCGCTTTCAATGATTAAGACAAAAAAAAAATCACTGATTGCTTCAAATGTATTAAGGCTGAACGGGTATATTTAAAGTTGAGGTGGTTGAGAAAGAATCTATGTAAAGAATGCTACCAGGCCATCAGCTATTTCATAAGAAGAATGCTGGTTTTGAAAGTGAAATCGATCTTCAGGATATCTCCCATAAAGTTAAGGGAAAGATTGTGAAGGTCTTGAGAACTAGGAAACATTATGTGTTGTACTGTTCAGTACATTAGTTCGGAATGTAACTTCGTTACCTCCTTGATAGCTAGAAAAGAATTACCTGTATCAGGTGAGTTATCATTACTCATTGCCATTGATCTGCTTGGTTGGTTGCTAGCATGTTCACAGTAAAGAAAGCAGCATGCATATATCCATAATACCAAGTACAGTAACCGCGAGTAAACAAATGATCAACGATCGGAAAGTTCATTGAGTTTACAATTAAATCACAACTGACTATTTAACTAGCAAATGGCGGACCATTTCCATCTGTACATGTTAATATGGTCATATGTTTTAACCATATGGTTCTGTTGTCACACATGCCATTGCTTCCTCCCTCCCCTAGCACAGAGCTCACCACACCCCTTTAACTAGCAGCCCAATGGGAGCGCTTCCTCCCTCCCTCAGCACAGAGTTCGCCCCGCCCCTCTGCCCAGCAGCCCAATTGGAGCGCTTCCTCCCTCCCTCAGCACAGAGTCCGCCCTGCCCATCTGTTTGGGCACTCGGTCTCGAAAAGGTTCACCATCATTGTTCTAGGATGATGACACGCTGGTTTAAATCTTGCTTTATACAGGTTAAAATGTGTTCTCTGTGCATATGCTATTTTAGAAAAAAAATCACAATGTGGATCTATATTGTTCCTCTAATTAATCTCAATCGCCTCTCTTAGGTACCCCCAAACCTGTGCTATTTGCTTCCTGCCTGTATCTGATATTTGCATATTTGACCAACACATTACAAGCAGAGAAAGCACTTTAAATCCAATCTGTGGTGACTTTGTTGATTTCGGCTTCGACCTTGCAAGGGTTTTCTTATTAAAACATGACGGGTACAGAGCAAAATAAAGCGCACCTCCTTTAACTACACTTTGGAAAACACTGAAAAAAGGTCACGCCGTTCTAAAGTTCAATTTTGTACTGCGGTTTAATTATTCGGTAAGTCTCCCTGGATTCCAAGAGAAGGTAGAATAAGCAGAGAGCCAAATCCTGTAAAGGGAAGCAAAAGAAGGAATATTTGACATTACAGAAATTCAATATCATCCCAAGCCATTAACATAAATTTTCTAGCTTATAGCCCTCTGCAAATGTTTTTCACGTATTGTGTGGACATTCAGAATTAGTGTGATATAGTGGTTAGGGTGTTGGCTTAGGAAGTAAAGGTCGCCTTTGCTCGGAAGCCTGTCGTATCTGACTGTATGGTTGAGTCCTGAACAGAATGTTGTTTACCCTCTCACTGAAGCAGTACCTGTTTATCTACTTGCAATTTCTTGCTTTCGAACTGCTAGGTTGGCAGGAGCTGGGACAGAGACGGGCGCTCACTCCGTCATGCAGCACTCGGGTCTCGAAGTCATCAAGTTCAGCGTCTTAACCACTAAGTCACTGCAGTCCCTTGGTTTAGGACACCTGAATTTAAAATGTTGACTTGGCCATAAAACTCACCCCCTGCCAGTTATCCTCCTTCTCCCTCTTTCAATCTGACCAGCCTTAATGGGTTATTACGATGATAAAATGAGGAGATGAAAAGCCATGTATACCGGCTTGAGCTCCATGGAAACAAGGAATGGCATAAACATACAAGATCAAATCAGGATTGGCAAACAATTTTATTTTATTCTCTTTTTTTTTGGAAGGAACGTGGAATGGAAATTAAATGTAAAACATGGGACATTATTGGCAGGGGGAAAGAATCACTTTCATTTCACAATGGAAAAATAATAGACACTGTTATTGGAAGGAGGGTTCCCATTTTTTTTAAAAAAAAACCATTAAACCCAAAAACTGCAATAGCTCATTGACATAACAGGCCCTGTGACTTCTTAATTCAAATTCTCATCAGTGTGGAGAGAAGTTGTGGAAATGTTACCAAATGCCACTGCAGACCAGTCATGAAATAGTTTCTTGCCCATCTCTTGTTGAAACGATCAACAATGGCTTCCCATTTTTTGTCATTTTCACTGCATACAGTCTGGCCGGACATCCCGCTATGATAACGGAGTAGACCGTGCAACCAGCAACTCAACGCCAAGTGTCAGGCGGTGGTTAACTAACATGACTCCTTAAAGGGGCCAATGGCTATGGGCGGATGAGCCCCTTTAGGTGGGGTGATGCCCCCCCCGTCAGTGGAGGAAATGCCACTGGAAACCATCATATTAGGCCCATCAGCAAAATGAGCAGAGGAGGAACTCTGATTCCCAATGGTCATGGAAGCGGAAGAGGCCATGCCTGATGGACTGGCTATGAAGGCGCACTTTGATAATATTGTCAAGGCTGCGGCAGTCCATTGCAGTCCCGGTGTTAAATCCTGCATGTCTCATTTCATGTGTGCTACAGGAGATGGCTCCATGACCATAGTGTGTGGGAAACTTCATGGCAAGCTGGGAGCCACCTTAAACAAATTCACACCTATGACATTTTTTCTGCTTCAGGGGGAAAATGCATTCTCGGAAACGAGTTGCAGTCGACGATGACAACGACGATATTCCATTTTTGAGTCATACTACATTTTTCCAGTTCAGTTACAGCCGTTTAGCCGTTTGGGGCTACTTTTAGTCTTATTAATGGGAAAGGACAGTTCTCAGAAATGTACAGTGGACATGTTAATGGCACACTCTTTAGGGTCAACGTAACAGATTGCCTTCTACCATGTTGATTGAGGCAACTATACGAATTGAATAAATAAATAATAAATAAATGACTAGACACCAGAGTGCAGGGAACGCTGTTTATCTTCCCACGGAAGTGGTACCTATTTATCTACTTGCAATTTTTTGCTTTGGAACTGCTAGGTTGGCAGGAACTGGGGCAGCGATGGGCGCTCACTCTGTTATGCAGCACTCAGGTTTCCAACTCCGACCTTCCAGTCTTCAAGTTCAGCATCTTAACCACTTGAGCCACTGCAGTCCCTGTCTAAGCATCTCTAAAATCCTTATCCCCCTCCCTGTGACATATAATTCATATTTTTTTTCAAAAAGTGATCTCCTATTCACATGGAGGAAGCCTAAAAGGACATTAACTTGGTCTAAACAAGCTTCCAATTGATCCCATTAAAAATCAAACTGTCCCCACCCCACCTGTGGGGTATGTGCCCCACATTAGGAACCATGGATCTAGACATACACATCACCCTGTGTCAGGAGAGACGCTTTGACTGGTGCCCTGAAACCTAGCAATCTGAAGAGTATGACTCCAGGCACAATACCTTTCGATATTATTAGGTAGTTTAATGTAAGCAAAAGTCAAATAAAATCAGAACACGTTATATAAAGTACAATACCTTAATAATAAAGAGATGCAAGTAACATTAAGATTGGCCAATAATATAGAAATTTGGAGCAAAGCAAAGACACGATTCCCAAAGATCCTGTGTTTGCAATACCTGATTGCCTGTCTTTTCCCTCCCTTATATACCTTCTGAAACTGCCTTTTAAAAAGTACATTAGGTCATGTCACTTTTGTGGTTAGCACATTGGTCATGTTTTGTGGTTAGTGTGAGGCACATGTGACCCTGTCTTGAGCCGCCTGCTGAGGTGCCTCTTTTCTGTCAGGTCACCGTGACCTAACCACAAAGCACATTCTTACCCCTTTATATCATTTTGATTCCACTTTTAATTAATACGGCTGCGCTTCTGTCAAATAATGTGAATCAAAAATTTTCTCTCTCACAGTCCTCAGGGTTGTCGGGTTAGTTAACCGCCACCTGAGGATTGGCGTTAAGTCGTTGGCAGTATGGTCTACTTTATTGCCATAGCAGGCATGAGCATAACTTTACAACCCTTTATTTTTTAAAAAAGATCCCTGCCACAGTACAACTTGTGTGAGTAACTGCTTGCAAGCATGGCAACCCATTTGTGTACACATGCACAGTAGGTTTCCTGTTATGGATTAGCCAGTTTTCTCTCCCCCCACCCCCACCCCCGGTTGTCAACAATTAGAGCAATTTTACCATTTGCAAAAACATCAGGCTTCTAGTGGGGAGTTTCAGAGCAACGTGAGAGCACCAATTTTCAACTTTTCACTGAAAACTTTTTCACTCCTTAGGAGGTTGCGGTTCACTTGGGCAGGCTGATCTATGAAGGCTGAGCATCGCATTCAGGCGCAGCAGGCAGCCCAAGAGCAAAGCTGTTAAGCCTAGCTGAGGCTCCTGTTCCAGCCCACGAGAGACAGAAACAGAGACAGACAGACAGGGACAGAGGCAGAGGCAGAGAGAAATAAAATAAAATAAAATAAAATAAAATAAAATAAAATAAAATAAAATAAAATAAAATAAAATAAATAAATAAATAAATAAATAAATAAATAAATAAATAAATGATGAAAAGGGTTTGGAGAATGTTGCTTTCCCACTACTGCACATGTGTCGGGTTTTCCCCCACCTTCATAATGCTACTTCGGCTCCCTCTAGCTCACTTGCGGTTTGATGGGTTACCTTATAATCCTACTATTAAAATCCCAATGTCTAGATTGGCCCAGTTCCTTGAATACTTTGAAAATAATCATTTTTTTTTGGGTGTGTGTCTGATCTCTTCACTGCCAAAATGATGGGCGCAAATAAAGCTTCTGTCCTCCACTAGTGAATTTTTTTTTGGGGGGGGGGTTGTCTTGGGAAAGCATCTTGGCATTCTTCAAACATAATATTATTATTTTTTGGCACACCTCTTAGAAATAACATTTTGTGGTCCAGTAATGCCTTTTCTGGAACACAATTTTTGGGCCATGGTGACTTACTGGTTAAGATGCTGAACTTGATGGCCGGGAGGTCGGCAGGTCAGCCGTTCGAGCGCCGAGTGAGCACCCGTCTTCTCTCCCAGTTCTTGCCAACCCAGCCATTCGAAAGCAAGAATTTGCAATTAGATAATTAGGTACCACTTTGGTGGGAAAGGTAATAGCATTCCATGCACTCCGGCATCTGTTCATGCCTGCCACATGACCATGGAAACATCTGCAGATGCAAATAGGGCTGGCTCTTGGGCCGTAAACGGAGGAGAGCCCTGCCTGCTAGAGTCAGGCACAATGGACTTTTGAGGAAGGAAAATCTTTATCTTATGGTCATAATGGAAGCCCCAGAGATCCAGAGTGAGAACTGTGTGCAAACTCTGCTGAGAATGAATCTACTGACCACCAGTACAGGCATGCTGTGACTTCTATTTCCTCAAGAGCGATGTCGGCTGAAAAAGTGCGAAGGACCTGCTTAAAAGTGGCTTCTCAAAGCCTGTTCTTCGTGCAAGCAAATCAACAACCAAACACAGTTGGTCACATTGTATAAAAGGGGGTGTTTTGAGCAGCTCAATGGTTAAGATGCTGAGCTTGGAGGCTGGAAGGTCGGGTTTCTATACCTGAGGGCGGCACTTGGGGACATGAAAGGAGCCTCATTTGGGCATACCTGTCGAGTTTCAGGAAATTTTACACTCTTTTCTGCCATTATCCCGTATTAGTTAGACTGCAATTAGACTGGAGTTAGACTGGAGACCAGCACAGGATAAGCATAGCTGTCCAGTTTCCTGTTTTGGCCAGGAAATTTCCCTTATTTGATAGAAATTGACAGGTATGCATTTGGGCATCCTCTGAGCAGAGTTTCTCCAGCAAAAATATCCTTTCAACCCAAAGTAATCTCTGACACGAAATTATTATTAGGGGTATTTTGAGCATACCTGTCAAGTATCCCGCATTGGCCGGGAAATCCCGTATTTCACCCTTCTTCAACGATTGTTCCCACACCATCACACATTTGGCCGGCCAGAAAAGGCGTTACTGTGCATGTGCGCATGCACAAAGGGGTTCTGCGCATGCGCAAAGGAGTTTTTGCTGCACATGCACGCCCGGGCCAGAGCAGTTCCCGTATTTTCCAGACAGGTATGATTTTGAGTGGCCCCTTTTCTCTGTCTTTTCGGTGCCATGTTTTTAGGGGGGGGCAACACTTTTTTAAAAAGGCCATTTCAGCTGTTTCTATACTTCCTCTGTTTATTTGCCCACACTGTCAGTTCTCCCAGGCTGGCACCACACAAAGGCAAGGGCTTATCCCACACCTAAGCTTGCTCTCAAGACCTTAGAAGACCATTTTTGGTGTGTCGTTGCCTGCGTCGGTGGGTAGCTTTACAACTTCATCCCCTAAGGATCACTTAACAATATCAGCGAAGCAATTAAGTATAGTTTTTCAGGGAAATGCCAGAGGCATTACACTGTCTGGATGGGAGTCTCAGCCCAATTATTTTCAGCTAGTTACAAACTATGGAGTGTGGGCTTTTACTTCATTATAACTTCAGTTCCCACTGATTAAACGTCTAGTGTGTTGCAGCCAAGAAAGGGGTGGGGTGGCAGGGAGGATGATGGAACAATTAAACTTTCCATCGCTAAAAATGCTGATCTTCTTCCAACAGAGGAGGGCTGATTTCTCTCCAGAGAACTGATTGAACTGTAATTTGATTGACTGGAGAGCCTCGATCTTGAAGCGTAGAGCCCCTCTTATTGCTTTGTTTTATTTGGGATGTGTGCAAATAAAGAACAGGAAAGGAAAAAAAAAAGAAATATACGGCTAGCAGCTATGGCCAGTTGAAATATCATGCCACCGAGAAGCATCCTCTCCTTCCTTGCCACTTGAATGAGAAATCAAAAGAATATTGGTTAAGAAAGCAAGAGACGAGTGCAGGGATTCTCAACCTGTGGACCATGGGCTGGGTGCAGCCTGCGGCACCATTTCATGTTGCCCCACCACCATCTCCACCACACCAGGAAGCACCATGTGATGGAGGAAGGGCAAAATGGCCATCTAGCCCCTGAAGCTGACTAAGGAAACGTGATCCGGCCCCCAGTTTTAAAAGGTTGAGAACACCTGGACTGGTGGACTCTATGGAAGCTGGTGGCCCTGTTATGGAACAGGCTGGACCTTATGTTCAAAGGACTGCGGTGGCTCAGTGGTTAAGAAGCTTGCCTTGCTAGCTAGAAGGTGGGCAAGTTGGTAGTTTGAGACCTGGGTACTGCATGACGGATTGAGCCCCCCGGTCTCTGTCCCAGCTCTTGGGGACATGAAAGGAGCCTCATTTGGGCATTCCCTGAGTGGAGTTTTTCCAGCAAAAATCCTTTCAAGCCAAGATAATTTCTGACATGAAATTAGTATTATCAGCACTTTCATATTTGAATGGACATTTCTCTCTACCATGGTTGCACAGAGAAGCCAGTCCAATTTTGGAGACCTCTTATGATACCAGGGTGGTCTACAACAGGGATGGCCAAACTTGGCAGTCCAGGTATTCTTGGACTTCAGTTACCAGAAGCCCAAGCCACTGCACCTGCTGATCAAGGCTTCTGGGAATTGAAGTTCATAAACATCTGGCACAGCAGACCTGGCGGACCAGCATTTCTGGAGCCTGTAAACACAGAGTATAAAAGTATTACTCAGATCTTTGCCTCCACATAGAAGAAAAGGAACACCCTAGTCCAGTGATGGCAAACCTTTTAGAGGCCAAGTGCCCAAACTACAACCAAGAACCCACTTATTTATTGCAAAGTGCCAGCATGGCAATTTAACTTGGATACTGAGGTTTTTGTTTAGATGAAGCAACTCATTTTTGCCACAGACTCAACAGATTGCCGTCCGCACCACACCCTTATGCTACATGTGAGCCACCCACCTTACCCCAAACAGGGGAGGGAGGAAGCACTCCCATTGGGCTGCTGGGCAGAGGGGTGGGGTGAACTCTGTGCTGGGGGAGGGAGGAAGCACTCCATTGGACTGCTGGGCAGAGGGGTGGGGCAAACTCTGTGCTGGGGAAGGGAGGAAGTGCTCCCATTGGACTGCTGGGCAGAGGGGTGGGGCAAACTCTGTGCTGGGGGAGGGAGGAAGTGCTCCCATTGGGCTGCTGGGCAGAGGGGTGGGGCAAACTCTGTGCTGGGATGATGGAGTGCGTGCCCACATGGAGGGCTGTGAGTGCCACCTCTGGCACATGTGCCATAGGTTTACCATTACTGCCCCAGTCCCATCCCTCCATTGTTATACCCATGTCCGTCCTTGTATGGAGAACAAAAAGACTGAAGAATCATGACCTCTACTAACCACATATACCACCTAAGTTAGAACCTGGTTAATTCAACCTGGCACATCCTCAGATAATGAAGATCTGCTCTTCAAATTCATTGTCCTCCACGCACGGTAGAGTGACAAAACCAAGGACTTATGGGGCCAGGTGTCCCGGGAGACCTGATTAAGATTCTTGGTGAAAATTAATTACACCCGCCCCCCTTCCTTAGATGTTTGCTGTTCTCTGGAAACTTGTTCTTTTTGGAAGGAGACATCATTTCAATATTCTGTTTCGTACAACTGTGCAAAAAATAATAATCCAAACCTCCTTTTGAAAAGGCACACACACCTACCCTCTTAGAAGTTTAAAATAGGTTTTTCACAAACCATAAGTATTTTTATTACAATTCAGGATCAATGCAGTAAATTGACCCCAAGTCAATTTGCCCACCTTGCCAGTAAGCTAACACAGCTGCTCATGCAGCGTTTCACACAATGCCATATAACCATGACCTCTTTTAATACAGTTCCCAATTTTCTACCTGGTTACTTATCCTCTATCCCTAGTTAGGATCTTCAGTCAAACATCATGCAAGTTTTCATGAAATGCCCATCACCTGAATTAACAGCAAACGGAAGGAACATTTTGTCCTTCCTTTTTAAAACTGTCATCTCCCTCTAGCCGTGATCTGTCTACAAAGTCGGTTATAACCCAGGAGGTACCAAGCAGGCATCAATCGCTTGACTGAAGTCCATGGAAACTACAGGCGGTCATGGTAGTTCACAGGAAACTGGTTCTTCACTGAGCTGATGGAGAGAGGTCCTTTGAATCCTCTGTGATCTTTGTGCATCACTGAAGACCCGCGAGAAAGAAAGAATGGGGAAATGCATCCGAGATAACAATTTCCTTAACAGTGAAAGCCAATTGGAATTGATTTTCTAGAAGAAGTCTAGGAGCAGCAGGACTGTTTTGTTACAGTCTCTGCTGGTTGCTTCCATCATCAACATCATCATCATCATCATCATCATCATCATCATCTTCTTCTTCTTCTTCTTCTTCTTCTTCTTCTTCTTCTTCTTCTTCTTCAAGTGCCATGTCCAAATCCGAATACTGGTGATCCTCATGGTAATCAGCCATGAAGACTGTCCTGAAATACAATGCAGTTGCCTTTCATCTGCCTTTTGCAACATAAGAACATAAGAACAGCCTTGCTGGAACAGGCCACAGCCCATCCAGTCCAGCATTTGGTCTCACACAGTGGCTCACCATTTGCTTCAGGGGATTCCCAAGCAGATGCCTTCACCTGCTTAGGATTCCCTGGAAATGGCCTTGAGAGATATCCTGCCTATCTCTCCAACCCAGAGGTCGTCCTTAGGTATCCATAATTATAGCCATGGATACCCTTGTCCTCCATGAACTTGTCTAATCCTTTCTTGAAGCTGTCAAGACTGACAGCTGTCACCACTTCTTCTGGCAGGGAGTTCCATAGACCAGTGATCCTCTGGCCATGATATCCATACCACTCATCCTGTTCCATGAGTCACTTTCTGGTCCTCAGCCCTTTTGGCTCACAAAGTCCTCCTCAGCCCCAGGCCAGGATTGATGAAGTTGCTGCTCTCCATCAAGATGGATTCAAGTGGGATTTAATCCTCTTGGGGACCATCACCCTTCCTTGTGGACTTCACCACCTAAGGCCATTAGTCCTCAGGGTTGTCAAGTTTGTTAACCCCTGCCTAATGATCAGCATTGAGTCGCTGGCAATATGGTCTACTCTATTTTAGACACATGGGGGGAGGCAAGATAGCATGATCCTGAAGCTTACTCCAAGAAGTGGGAAACATCACAGGGGAAGACGGACCATCAGATATTATGCTTTCAGTCCATGACACACACACATACACCCAAGGTCAAAGCGACTTCTCTGATAAAGCTGTTTTCCTGCAAGATCCGCTCTCTTAGAAAGCAAAGAGTACTTAATGAGGAAAACAGAAATATAAATGGAGGCAAATCCCAGGGTGATTTAAATGTCAGAATTCTAGCGAACCTCCAGGGACCGCTTTTGACTCATATGAGAAAGCCATAATGCACATTAACATACAGAAATCCCCAAGAGGCAAAAGACTGTTATTTATTGTCCTTTCAAATCTCCCTCTTTTATGTTATTTTCTGGGTTGTGATATTCGATTCCTCACACACACACACACACACACACACACACACACACACACACACACACACACACACACACACACACACACACACCAAATTTCCCATCTGGTTAAGTTTTCTTTATGAATGAAGGAATTAGGAACTGTTGAGAACTTCATTAAACAATATCCTGGGGGACCGACTAAATGCAGCCTATTCAATTATTATTCCCAAATATCTATCCAATTTAGACTTTAATTATATGACATCAAGTATGGAGAAGAACTAAATCTTTAAATTAAAGGAGGAAGGGAGAGAATTGCAATAGTATGAGGAATCCGGCTCAAAATAACTGGAGATCTAAGGCTGGGATTCTCAACCTGTGGCCTGTGGGCTGGATGTGGCCTATGGCACCATTTCATGTGGCCCACCACCGCCTCCACCACACCAGGAAGTGCCATGTGGCGGAGGAAGGGCAAAATGGCTGTCCAGCCCCCAAAGCTGTCTCAGGGAGCGTGACCCGACCTCTGGCTTAAAAAATTTGAGAACTCCTGATCTAAGGGCTTATCAAAACTATAGGTCAGAATCTGGAATGACACATTTGTTCTGTCTTTAGGGTCATGCATGTCCCAGCTCCTGCCAAACTAGCAGTTCAGAAGCAAGAAATTGCAAGTATATAACTAGGGACCACTTTGGTGGGAAGGCAAACAGCGTTCCGTGCACTCAGGTGTTGAGGCATGCCTGCCACATGTCCATAGAAGTATCTGCAAAGGCAGACAGTGCTTTGGCTCTAAACAGAGATGAGCACTGAACCCTAGAGTTGGATATGACTGGCTTTTGAGCAAGGGTGAGTTTACTAGTGAGTTTCCATGGCTGAACAGGGATTTGATCTCCTAGTTTGTCACCTTTTTCCCACTAGACTACAGTGGCTAACCCACATGCCTCTACTAATAAATTCCCATCTCATAAATTCCAGGACAAACTGTTAACACAACAAAGCAATGCCACAAATAATGTTAGTGCAGAGGAGAGACAGAAAGGAGGTAGAATCACCCTACAAGCTATCCGCATAAGCACCATCTGTTACTATCTCACAGTAACGAGCATAGCTATAATATTTTATGTCTATCATTTATGGCCAACCTTGGTGACGGGAAGTTGCTCTACCCACATGCTCCAGACACCTAGAAAAGATAATAAAGGCACAGGCAACCCAATGAGGGCTGGGAGAAAACATGGGAGGGGGGGGGTCCAGGTTCATAGAGGAATCAAGGATTGGTTGGCACTTCATAGGAAGCTGATGTGTAAATAACAGAGAGACTGCTTTTGTCTAAAGCAGTGCTTCCCAACATGGGGCACATGCCCCACCGGGGGAGTTCAATTCCCAGAAGCCTCAGTCAGTACATTGGCTGATCAGCTCTTTGGTGAACTGACTTAGGCTTCTGGGAATTGAAGTCCAAAAAAGGATAGGAAATGCTGGTCTAAAGCAGGAGTTCCCAACCTAAGGCCTGTGGGCCGAATCTGGCCCATGGCACCATTT
The DNA here is from genome assembly GCA_035047305.1 of Bradypodion pumilum. Lineage (NCBI taxonomy): Eukaryota > Metazoa > Chordata > Lepidosauria > Squamata > Chamaeleonidae > Bradypodion > Bradypodion pumilum. The sequence continues at coordinate 39,377,669 of JAWDJD010000009.1, read as the reverse complement.
CATTTGGACCCCCACCCCTCCAAGGGTGTTTGAGAAACAAAATGGCCATCCCTTTGAAGCTGTTGGGACAAAATGGCCACCCCCATTGGGCAGGCAGGGCAAAATAGCTGTCTGGCCCTTGAAGCTGACTGAGAAAGCGTGATCTGGCCCCCAGCTTGAAAAGGTTGGGAACCTCTGGTCTAAAGCAATTTTCTAGATCGACATTGAATTATTACTTTGGCTCAATAAAACATGGCTTCGTTTCAGCTCATTGTGCATAGTTAACAATTCATTGTTGATCTCACATTTAAATCATCTTGGGAGAGAGAATGAGGTTTCAAAGGCTATGGGCTTGCTGCCTAAGTCATGGGGTGACGACCTCGGAAACAGCAACAGGTTTAATATCAACTGTTGTAGCTCCGACCAAACCACCAACTAATTAAGGGTTGCGACGTACCGCTCAATCGATACTCCGCTTCCTTGTGCTGGGCTACTCAGGAAGTTAATTAACAAACTGCTTTGGTGATTCGGCTCCAGTCACATACTATACCCACTGCTTCATCAGAAGGAAACAGCAGTGATTCTGACTGTATTTTGCAAAACCTTGATCTCCGGTGAGATCCACCAAGTCCATAAAGAAAGAGCACAACATGTTGCTAGTATTATTACAAATGTGTGTGAGAAGTTGAAGCTCCTTCTATTGGCTCTTAACAATATACTGTATGTTTGTTTCTGCATGTAGCTAAGGCATCATCACATCAAAATGCAACCTCTTTGTACTGGATCCAGGAAATGATTGTTGTTGTTCAGCCACACAGTTGAATCCAACCCCATGGACCACCACATGCCGAGCTCCTCTGTCATCTGCCATCCTCTGCAGCCCGGCCAGATCTATGCCCCTTGCATCTACCATCCATCCATCCACCTCATCCTCTGCCGCCCCCTTTCCCTTTTGCCTTTGATCTTTCCAAGCATCAAGGACTTCTTCAGTAAGTCTTCTTTTCTCATTTGGTGGCCAAAGTAATTGAGCTTCATCTTCAGTATTTGTCCATTCAATGAGCAGTCAGGGTTGATTTCCTTCAGGATGGATTGATTTGATCTCCTTGAAGTCCAGACATACCTGTCACATGTGGCTCTGGACAATACGGGACCTCCGCAGAAGCCTTCTGCACAGAACCCTTCTGCACATGCGTAGAAGCCTTCTGCACATGCATAGAAGGGTTCTGTGCAGAAGGGAATGTGCAGTAACTACTTCCCTCCCCCGCTGTCAAATTACGAGATGGCAGCAGCTCCGGGTGGCAAAGTAGAAAAAGCGGTGCTGAATTATAGAAATTTAACTAACTAACTAAATAAATAAATAAATTACGGGATATCCTGGCCAATACAGGATACTTGACAGGTATGAGTCCAGGGGACTCTCAAGAGTCTCCTCTAGCACCACAGTTCAAAGGTGTCTATTCTTTTGTACTCAGCCTTCCTTATGGTCCAGCTCTCACAGCCACATATGACTACTGGGAAGACCATTGCTTTAACTATGTGAACTTTTGTTGGCAGGGCAATGTCTCTATTTTTTATTATGCTGCCCAGGTTTCTCATAGGAAACGACAGCACGATAGAATCCAGAACCCTACCACAGCAGGAAATCTATATGTAAGCATCATCTTCAACACCAGAGACCCCACCTTTCTATGAGGTGGTCCATTCTACTGACAACTAGCTCTCGCTGTTATGACGTTCTTGCTCATGTCGGGTCAAAAACTCCTTTCCTTTAATTTGAATCCATTACCTTAGATCACTGTTTCCCAACCTTTGGTTTTTGGACATCAATTCCCAGAAGCCTAAGTCAATACCCCAAAGCACTGATCAGCCAATGGACTGACAGAGGCCTCTGGGAATTGAAGTCCCCCTGTGGGGCATGGGCCCCAGGTTGGGAACCACTGCCTTAGATCCTATCCTCTGGGGTTACAGAAAACAAGTTGGTTCCCTCTTCAGCTTGACAGTCCTTCACACATTTAAACATGGTTGTCATGTTACATCTCAGGCTTCTATTCTCAAGACCAACCATCAACAATCCCTTGTAGGGCTTGGCCACCCTCCTCTAGCTGCTCTGCATCACAGTGTCCCTCTTAAACTGTGGCACTCAGAAATGGGTGCAGTTTTTCTGATGAGTATGACCTTTCTAGGGAAACAGAAAAGCCATCTCAGTGTGTTGAAACAAATCTTTGTGCATCAGAAGAGCTGGGCTGCAGTCCATGAAAGCAGACACCCAACAAAGCATGCTAACATTTAACATGCCACAAGACTGTTTTTAAAGGAATAGGAAGTTTTGCTAATGGGATAAATAGAAAGAACTGAATTCTTATAGCAGCCATTGTGTGTGGCCCACCATCACCTCCACCACACCAGGAAGTGCCATGTGGTGGAGGAAGGGCAAAATGACCATCTGGTCCCTGAAGCTGTCTGAGGGAGTGTGACTCGGGCCCCGGCTTAATAAGGTTGAGAACTCCTGACTTATAGGCCACACAAATTACACAAAATAGTTCTACCAACTGAGTGAAGAAGTCTATGAGTTTGGTCTTCCATTTCCTAATTTGCCCTACCAGCTGTGGAAACAGTAGATCATCTGAGCCTCATTAGGGCATTCCCTGAGCGGAGTTTCTTCCGCAAAAATCCTTTCAAACCAGAACAATTTCTGACACAAAATTATTATTATATTATTATTATAATTATTATTATTATTATATCTGATCAGCGGATGCAGCCAAATTCCACAGACTGATTATTTGCAAAACCATACGAACATTATTCATTGGAAACTTTGTAAAAAGTTTGGGTTTGAATGCAGTAAAAATGTATTGGGAACATGAGGTGGAGAACATTTTGGAAAATGAGAGACCCAATGGGATCTTTAAAATTCAAACAGATACACATCTGACTCACAACACACCTGATATAACTGATGTGGTAAAGAAGAAGACCTGGTTTGTTGACATTACTATGTCAGGATAAGCATGAACTGAGACCCAACAAGTGGAGAAAATCACAAAATATCATGATTTGCAACTATAGGTCTATGGAGGAAGAAATCTGTTGTTGTACCCATAGTGGTTGGAACACTTGGAGCAATTCCTAATGACTCCCAAGATATTTGGAACTTTTGGAATGCAAGATTTTGTCCATGGGTTGCCTAGAGAGCTCTTAACCAAACCAATTGAGGAACTGCAGTTCCAGGATAACTAAAGGTAACAGAAGTGTGTTCTTGTTTAATTACAACTGTTTCCCAACTCATGGCTCCTAAACAACATCCTCTGCAGAAATTTTCACTCAGCAGGGTGTTCTTCTGTGCTAAGTTATCACTTTGAGACACAGAGGCTGGACTGAAAGTCAATTGCATTCGGTACATTAGAGGGCTCTGTTGAATTTTTCACAAAGGAAGAACGACAGAAAATGTTTCTAAAAACAGAAAGACTGCAAAATTTAAATGGGTGCGAAGCTAATGCTCTGAAATGCTTTGGAGATGATGGGTCCTATCTGATAAATGCATTTTAAAGATCCGTGTTGCTTAGAAATGATAAAAGAATAGGCTTTATAAGGGGGAAGATAAGACTCTGATTATAATGATTTATTTCCCAAGTCAACCTATAAAACAATCAAGCAAAATGAGTGTGGCTGCACAAACAGACAGACACCCATTTTTCCTGTTCTGGTTTCAATGTAGTAGCTACACAACAGAGCATCACAAGCACAACTTTACACCACATTAATATACGGTGTAGGGGGGGAAAAGATACACGCCTGGAATATCTAGTTACCCTTTTTTTTTGGAAGGAGGTTTAATGGGTTTTGTGAACTTTTTGATGTGTTTTAGTTGATTTGTTTGCATGTTTTAATTGAAAATGTTTTTATTCCTTTTAGCATTTTTTGCAAACAAAAATTTAGGAGGAGGAGGCGGAAGAAGAAATCTATATCTATAAAGCAAAGGTGTGGGTTCGGTGTCTGGTATGGGCTGCCACACCCCTTGACCAAACCCCATTAGATTCAGCACACACGTACCTTGCACACGTGAGAAGGTCACTGTGTGGTCCTGAAGCCCATGGGGAGGGGGTTGCCCCCTAAATTGATCTGCAAACATCTTAGAACTGTAGCCCAAAAATCCATATCTGAATATCTCCAGCAATATTCTGGTATCTCTAGAGCAGTGGTTCCCAACACGGAACACACTTCCCACAAGGGGGGGGGATTTGATTTTTTTTGGGGGGGGCAATTCAAGAAGGAGATATAACAGCAAACGGACTTTTAGGCTTCCTTCAGTGAATACGAGTTCACTTTTTGGATAATAAGAATTATATGTCAGGGGGATGGGGTATCGGGATTTTAGAGATGCTTAGATGGGGCATGGCCAAAAAAGGTTGGGAACCACTGGGCTAGATGCTAGTGTGCTCACTCTATAGAAAATGTGCTTGTAAGAGAGAGGGCGAGCACAAAGGCTGTGTCTATTAATGCCGTCCCCAAAATTTACAATCCTTCGTTTTTTACTACTTCTGGATGATTGCTTGACGTTCAAATTTATGCCAGTGTGTTGACTGAGCTGCAAGCCAGGATCATTTTATGAGCAGTAAAAAAGAAGCCCTGCAACACACCACCACTAATGACATAAATAGTACGCACTAATGGCCTCTATTTTTATTACAGTATCAGCCTTCAATACATCACCATTACTGTGCTTCTCGGGCGAAAACAATACGTACTGTACTATGCCAATTTGCCACCCGGTTGCCGGAAGCAACCTCATTTGCAATGTTACGGCATGCCACCCGCCCCAGCCGGCAGGGTTTGATTTGAAGATAACAAAGCTATTGTGGTGCAGCCCTGCTCTGTTTTCAGGTCATCTTGCGAATGACTAAGATTCTGAATGGCCAAGCCTGTTAGGTTTCCAAGACTGACTCTAGATAGCAACCAATGTAGTAACCAGATGTGGCCAAAGTCAACTTCAAAATCAACAAAAGGATGCCATTATTCATCAGACATAGGCCAATGAAGCTAAAACAGAATTGTGGCCCATTCCTCAGAGGTTGGGCCAGAAATCTCAGGCAATGACAAAACCATCAACTTGGCATCCTTAGATTTTGCAGCTCATTCTCTTGACTTCAAGACATGTCGATTAGCCATACTCAGAAACACCATTGTCTTTTTTGTTACTCAGTAGACCAGGGGTTCCCAACCTAAGGCCTGTGGGCAAAATCTGGCCCACAGCACCATTTCATGTGGCTTCTCTCTCCTCAAAGGGCATTCGAGAAATAAAACGGCCACCCATTTGAAGCTGTTGGGATAAAATGGCCACCCCCATCATACAGGCAGGGCAAAATGGCCATCCGGCCCTCAAAGCTGACTGAGAGAGTATGACCTGGGCCCTGGCTTGAAAAGGTTGGAAACCCCTACAGTAGACTCTAGAGATGCTGCTAGAATTCACCCCCAACCATTCAGTGTGTCTCCCTTAAAGTGGCCCTTCTGCCTCCCAGGAAATTATTCTATCCTGGCTCCTCAAAGTAGAAACCCTACAACTGGGCCATAAAGGTCCACCCCAGGCATAAATTGGGTTTGGCTGTAGAGCAATTTCCCATAAGATGTGTGATCGCACCAGAATGGTCCACACATAGTCTCAATGGTTTTCCACTGCACTCTCGGCATCTACACTGTCCTATTCTTATACAATTGACTTTTTAACTATTAGAGTCACCTCTTATAATGATCTACCTCTTATGATATCACCAAGATCTGCCTCCTGTGACATCACAAGGGTAAAGACCTGAAGTGTTTGAGAAAGTTACCTTTCTAAAATAGTAAAGGTAAAGGTCTCTCTCCCTTGTTCGAGAGCCAGTCGTGTCTGTGACTGCAGACCTTTCCAGGGCAGGGAATGCTGTTACCTTTCCTGCCAAAGTGGTGCCTATTTATCTACTTGCAATTTCTTGCTTTCAAACTGCTAGGTTGACAGGAGCTGGGGAAGACGATGGGTGCTTACTCTGTCATGCAGCACTTGGGTCTTAAACTGCTGATCTTTTGGTTTCTTGGTCCTCAAGCTCGGCATCTTAAATGCTAGGTCCCCTTTTAAGATTGAACTGTGCAAAATCCTCAATCCACAAGGCCGTTGAGATTCTGGGAGCACTGCTCCAGAAAAGTAACTTTTATCTTTACCTATAATGCCTGCTTCTAGGGCAAAAGGCAAATGAAAACAGCAGGGTAGGAAAGGGCGAGTGTAGTGTATTTCACACTATTCTCCTGGGCTGCAACCTAGAAAACCTTAGGACAAGCACTTCAGGCTTCCGGAGCTTTATGCAGGACATAAATTGGAATCAATAGAACCATAAACCAATAAAGACTGGAATATCTACTTTATCGGTGTGTACCAACTTCAACTGGGGCCAGCCAACCTAAATAAAAGGGAGTGAGGTGACGTGGGAACCATCCAATCAAAATTTAGCACATCCATGTTCCAGAGGGAGGGACTTTGTAGGAATGAAATATAAAACATTATTGCCCTCACAACAATCCAGGTGGAGTGTTGGTCTCACAGCACCTGCTCCAGGAAGAGAGCATATTAAAAAAACCACTTCCCATTCATTTCACAGCCGACAAGCCCGAGTAATAAAGCTGAACTGCATTTTGTCTGTCGCAGGCTGCCCGCACGCCAACATCACCCTCCGGAGAGACTGGCTGTGCAGCTCCTATTAATAGATGGGCACAATATGCAAATATTCAAACCAGGAGAGCTCAACAATATCGCGGTCATGGGGCAGGGAAACCCCATTTAGGGTTTTAGTCCAAAGTTTACAATGGCTGCTGTCCATGGTGCTGGATCACAGCTCCAAATGAGGTTCTGTTCCTTACTAAGTGCCCTTTCAAGGTGGGACTAAAACCCCGACCAGATTTAATGCCATGTAAAGATAGTGGTCTCTGTATTCTCATTTACCAAATATGTATTAGCTAAAAATAAAGGTCACCCTTGCTCAAGAACCAGTCGTATCGAACTCAAGGGTTCAGTGCACATCTCTGTTCCTAGCCAAAGATCCAGCGCTGTCTGCATCTGCAGACGTTTCCATAGACACGTGCCAGGTATGCCTCAACACCGGAGTGCTCGGAACGCTGTTTACCTTCCCACCGAAGTGGTCCCTATTTATCTACTTGCAATGTCTTGCTTTCGAACTGCTAGCTTGGCAGGAGCTGTGGCAGAGATGGGAGCTCACTCCGTCCTGCAGTACTCAGGAATTGAACTCTGACCTTCCTGTTATCAAGTTCAGCATTAAAGGTGGAACTAATACCCAGACCAGATTCAATGCCGTGTAAAGATAATGGTGTTTGTTTCCTCATTTACCAAATATGTGTTACCAAGCGCTTATTTAGACATTTTGAGAGACTCACAACATCGTACAAGAGTTTAGATAGGTAGGCAGACCAATTAGAATTATCCTGTTTCTTGGCTGTAACTATTATTAACGGCAGCAGATTATGTTAATGTCACTTTGTATTGCATGTTGGGTGAATTATTTATTTGATTGAATGTATTTTTGTAAACCACACATGGATTACTATGCTCTATGGGGCAGCATACAGGTTGAAATAATAAATAAGTAAATATATGAATGCTTACTAGCTCTTCAAAATGGCACCACTTCCTGGATGAGCTTTGAAAGTCCAGACTGAGGTTTTTATTATTATTATTTCTGCTTCATTATTTGGCACCCAGATCTGAAACATTCAAAATTCCCTCTCAGACTTCTGACAGAACTTGGAAATAGTATCAGAGGATTTAATCCTTTCAAGGCCTCTAAGATCATTAGAACTGCATAGTGTTGGTCCTGAATTAACTTTGATTGTTGTTACTACTTTCTCTTACTTCTGCTAATAGTGTTTTAGCATGAATATTTTTGTATGGATTTTTTAAAATTATCTGACACAATTTGGTTTTTGGTCTTTGGGTCATTTTGGTCTTTGGGTGATTATTACTGTGGTTTTAGTGTACTTTTTTTTAACGATGTTGGCTATTTGTTGTAATGCATCTCTGTTATTGAATGTTTTATGTATTATAAGCTGCCCGGAGTGGGGCTTGCACTAGAAAGATAGGGATTCTCAACCTGTGGCCTGTGGGCTGGATGCAGCCCATGGCACCATGTCATGTGGCCCACCACCATCACTCTTGGAAGTTCCATGTGTTGGAGTAAGGGCAAAATGGTAGGTAGGTAGGTAGGTAGGTAGGTAGGTAGGTAGGTAGGTAGGTAGGTAGGTAGGTAGGTAGGTAGGTAGATAGATAGATAGATAGATAGATAGATAGATAGATAGATAGATAGATAGATAGATAGATAGATAGATAGATAGATAGATAGATAGATAGATAGATAGCTCAGTTGGTTGGTCAGTCAGTCAGTCGGTCGGTCGGTCGGTCGGTCTGTCAGTCAGTCGGTTGGTCAGTTGGTTGGTCGGTCGGTAGGAAGGAAGGAAGGAACTAGTAAACAGAAAAATGATAGGACCATATTCACCCCTAGCTAACCCAAACTGGCCACATAAAGGAACAGAAAGGCAGAGTAATACTAAATAAGACAGAAAGTTTAAAAGGTCTGAAACAAAATTATCTATGTGACTCGAGCCAGCGTGATGCATTCACGACTCTTAGGGTGCTGGCATTCATTAGACAGAATTTGAGGGAAAGTGTGACACGAACAGCATATTATGCTGTCATCGTTCAGGAAGGAATGTCAAGGACATCGGAAAAGCAGAAGACACACAGACTCTGCCTCAAATTAAAAGAGAACATATGAAGTCTGCCTAAGTAAGGAACCTTCTTTTCCCCCTTTTCAGAGGGACGTATGTTGGCATTAATTATACTAACGAGATCAGCTCCTGGATGCATTAAGTTTTGGAGCCAACACCTTTCATATAAGTGGATCTTATCTGAACTGTCCTGGCTGAAAGGCGGAAGCTGCATCTTCTGGAGTTAAAGGGGAGCAGAAAGGGACTTCTCAGAGGTTTGCCATCGGGTCTCCACTTTCTTATTTCATTCATTTAATTCAGGGATTCTCAACCTGCAGCCCATGTGCTGGATGCAGCCCACAGCACCATTTCATGTGGCCCCACCACCACCTCCACCACACTCAGAAGTGTCATGTGGTGGAGGAAGGGCAAAATGGCTATCCAGCCCCCAAAGCTGTCTGAGGGAGCATGACCTGGCCCCCAGCTTAAAAAGGTTGAAAACTCCTGATTTATTAGCTATATTTGCATCCTATCTTTCCTCTGATTAACTCATGACATCTCATCTGGCTCTCCTTCCCTCAATCTGAACATCAAAACATCCCAGCGACATTGGCTGAGTGATATCTATTTGGTGAAGGTTACCAGTTGAGTTTTCTGGCTCTCTCCCTTCAGTACTCTGACTGTTGACCCCACTTGCTCTCCCTTCACTTGTAAATAGCCACTTGCCCACTGCCTGACCTGGTAGCCAAGTTCTGGAACCCAAGTAGAGATAACCATCAATCCAATTGGCTGTTGGTTCCAAACAAAATATAGGATAGAAACAAAGGCTCAGTCAACTCCAAGAGAGGTCATTCTCCACGGTCTTTCCACCAGACCTTGAGTTGACCAGGAGGAGAACAAGGCAGGACCTTCTGAGAAGGAGATGGACAAGCTACCTGAGATGGCCTCCCAGGAGGGTCTCCCCATTGAGAGGATTCAGATTTGGGGGTGTCATGTAATGACCCCTCTAGCCACTCATTGTCCTTCATAATCATCACCAGGACCGCATGAGCAAGGACAGTGTTAGATCCGATCAGAGACAACAAAAGGAACTTCATCATCACCATCATCATCTATTTATTTATTTATTTTTCTGATTTATATTGCCGCCCAACTTCAAAGACTCTGGGCGGCTCACAGAAAATAAAACCAATCACATTTTAAAAACCAATAAAAACCCCATAAAAACCGATCATCATGGTCATATTTAATTTGTACGCCACCAACTCGACAACGCGACTCAGGGCGGCTAACAAAAACAACAGAGCATATACACGTTATAACACAATGAAACACAATAGCATAAAACATTACAATAAAGAAAAAGAAAATCATTCAATTAGAAGTCCAATAATAGCAACAGTAACAGTCCCAACAGTCTTGGCGTGAAGCACACCATGGCACCTCAAACCCAAATTGTTGATAGGGCCCGGCAGTTGGCGGCGGCTTTTGTCCTCCCCGGCCATGGGAGAGGTCAGCTGCGATGGCATGGTTAGCAAAATGGTTGAACCTGCCCTGAATTCCATATATAAAGTGTTCAATGAGTAGGAAACTCAATTATTATTATTTTTTTTACATCTCACATCATCACTGTCAGTGTTGGGTAGAACTGGAGTTGTAGACCAAAGACATCTTGAAAGCCACAGTTACCCACAACTTCTGGTCCTGTGGCCAGCGTGCTTTTCCTTGAGTATTTTCAGCTTCAGATCTACCCAGCTCTCTAGGAAACTGGCTTCTTTACCAACCTTAACAATAGACATTGAGATATCTTTCACGTACTGAGGCACAACAGAACTAATGGAGTGTGTACAGCAATTGTGTGAAAACCACTCGATGTCATTCGAAATGCTGAAGCTCTTACAAGAATCCTTGAGTTACGGATAATATTCTGTTTCCTAGAACGATGAAGGCAGGTTTGAGGCTTTAAAAAAAATCTCTTAAAATGAAGTGTTACGAGATAAAATGGCTCCACTTTTCTACATTCTGGACATGATGTTCTGAGGGCATCCTCCTCCTATCATTTCATGTCCTAGAACAGTGAGGGTGAACCTTTTAGAGATGGAGTGCCCAAACTCCACAGGTTGTCATCCGTGGCGTGGAGGGGTGGGGCAAACTCTATGCTGGGGGGGGAGGAATGAAGTGCTCCCATTGGGCTGCTGGGCAGAGGGGCGGGGCAAACCATGTGCTGGGGCGGCAGCGTGCATGCCTACCGAGAGGGATCTGAGTATCCCCTCTGGCACATGTGCCATAGGTCCCCACCACTGTCCTAGAACTTCATCTTACCAATTCACAGATGGCTTCTGTGTGTAATTGGATTCATCCTTCTTCAAAGTAAGTGTAAAGCAGACAAGGTGGAGGTCTTGTCAACCACTGCCTCTCCCCCTTATATGTAATTTTGTTAAGATTTTGGTCTGTTTATCCATAGTTGTTCTAATTTTTTTGTTTATTTTTGTGTTTGTGTGTGTGTGTATTTTAATTAATAATTTTTTTAGGGATTGCGGTGGCTCAGTGGTTAAGAAGCTCACCTTGTTAGCTGGAAGGCCAGTACGTCAGCAGTTCGAGACTTGGGTGTGGTTGCTCAAATGGTTAAGACACTGAACTTGACAACTGGAAGGTCAGAGTTTGATTCCGGTAGAGTGAGCTCCCGTCTCTGTCCTAGCTCCTGCCAACCTAGCAGTTCCAAAGCAAGAAATTGCAAGTAGATAAATAGGGACCACTTCGGTGGGAAATGATCATGGGGACATGAAAGGAGCCTCATTCGGGCGTCCTGAGTGGTGTTTCTCCAACAAAAAACATTTCAACCCAGAATAATATCTGACATGAAATTATTATTATTATAATAAAAACATTTTTAAATGACTAGAACTGTAGACCATTCAAAAATGATCAAAAATGTCTTTGGACTGGAACACAAGGAATTACTAGAGGTTTCTCATGGGGTTCTGGAATTGGTTGTTTGGAAGGGGGGAAATAATTTCCCCAACCACTGCAAATCTGAGGTTCCTGAGACTGTTCAATGTGTTGTCATGTTAATGCATTGTGTTGTTGTTTTCTAAGCCCAGAAAAGCTGCCTGGCTCCCCCTTCCTCTGAGAGCCCCTGAAAGAAATCAGTAAAGATTGTGGCATGTTTTTCTTTAAACACATACATGCACACACCACTAAACAAACAAATAAGAAACTTCTGCTTCATCTTGGTAATTATTTTCCCATTAGAAACCAATCAAGGACATTCATTACCATTAGCAAGATGGTGCATAATATTTCCCCATGCCTCTCATGCTAATGGAATTAAAGGCTCCTTCCCTATTTCCCAAAGTGTCATCGTTGCAAGAGAAAGCAAATAGATTAAATGTTTGTTGGATGATGGCATTGCCGTAGTTGTTTGACAAAAGGAAAAGGCTTGCAAAAAAAAACCCATTGTGTGAGAAATCTTTGTGCAAAGACATGGGAATTGGGTGCACATGGAATATGCTCAGTAGCGCAAGGGCCTGCTCAGCATACAAAGGTCCAAGGTTTACTTCATGGTATCAAGAAGATGACACAGGGACTGTGTCATTTAAAATTCCAGAAAGCCACTACCAGCTGGTACACACAATACTGAGTTGGAGGGACTGATGGTCTAACTCAGTAGAAGACAGTTCCATTATTCTGGCTCTTTGGCATACCAGTGGTTCCACCATGTCACCTGGACAACACTTACCCTTGTCTGACCCTTGGGTAGGGTCAGCCCCAGGTTCAGGTTCTAGCCCAAGTGTCTGCAAACATGGCTCTCATATGTTCTAGGACAGTGATGGCAAACCTTGGAACTCTAGGTGTTCTTGGACTTCAATTCCCAGAACTCCTGATCAGCAGGAGCACTGATTTGCACTTCTGGGAATTGAAGTCCAAGAGCACCTGGAGTACCAAGGTTCACCATCTCTGTTCTAGGACTTGAATCCCCAGAAGCCCTAAGCAGCAGGTGTGTTGACTTGGGCTTTTGGGAACTGAAGTCCAAGAACACCTGGAGAGCAAAGTTTACCGACCCCTGTTCTAGCCCATGATCTTAGGCCAGTGATGGGCAGTCTTGGACTTCAGCTGTTCTTGAACTTCAATTCCCAGAAGCCCAAGTCAACACACCAGCTGGTCAGGGTTTTTGGGAATTGAAGTTCAAGAAAAGCTGGAGGGCCAAGACTGCACATCACTGTCTTAGGTCATCTCCCAGTTCAGTGATGGCCAACCTTGGATCTCCAGATGTTCTCGAACTTTAACCTTACATTGTTGTTGTTCAGTCGCATAGTCGAGTCCGACCCTTTGCGACCCCATGGACCACTGCACGCCAGGTACCCCTATCCTCCACCATCCTTCGCAGCCCGCTCAGCTCTACACCCATTGCATCAACAATGCCATCTAACCATCTCATCCTCTGCCATCCTCTTCTCCTTTTGCCTTCGATCTTTCCCAGCATCAAGACCTTCTTGACTGAATCCTCCACCTTACATTACATTAGAAGCAAGTAAACATCATTTGAACAACAAATGAAATTAAATGAAATGTAGTGGCTGGTGAGGTGATGTTTAGAGTGAATTGCCCCCCCCCCCCTGCAAGTTCTTGGAAACTGTATTTGGTCTTTGCTGGGCTTACCTACGACCTATCTGCTGCATTTCAAACCAGTCTTTTTGGGATGGGGAGGAGGAGAAAGTCATGAACAAGACAGTTAACAGGTTGGGTGGAAAAAACAAAAGAGCATAGAGATAGTTAACCAACCAAGCCTTCCGAACCTGGATTATTTTGTTGGAGAGCAACCAAGAGAAACTGTCCGCTTGGAGCAGAGCCAGCTCTACCATTAGGCATAGCGGTACTGCCCTTGAAGAGTTTTCACGGCACCCTGGAGGCTAACACATTTATGGCGGCATATGCTTTTGTTAACTTAAATCAAGATTTAAGGTCAGCCAGGGGAAGCGGCTTGCCTGAAGCCAAAATACTATGGCTTGGTAGAGTTACCGATTATGACAAGCCTTTCTCAGCGGCAACACAACCAATTCCAGCCGAGGTCCAGTTGTCTGCTACATTTTTTTTTGCCTTGGAGGTAAAAGTTAAACATCTTCAAGGCAGGTTTTTAAAACTATGTACTAAAAGTCTTTTGGGATATATTTTTTTTCTGACTCCTTGAAAATTCCACCGTCTTGGCAACTGTCACACAGATTTAATATCAGGAACATCGTTAGGTTTTGGGAGATGAACCCGCTGAGAAAATCAAGATGATCAAATGGTTGACCAACGAAAAACCAGAAAAAGCCATGACTCCATGATGGTTTGATGGCTGGCCAACAAAATGGGGTTGGGACATCCCCCCCCCCATAATAAAGACAAGATTGAACAGGGGTGCACAAACTAAGGCCCATGGGCCGGATCTGGCCTGTTGTGCCATTTTATGTGGGGCCCCCATCCCTCCAAGGGCATTTGAGAAACAAAACCGGCCACCCCTTTGAAGATGTTGGGACAAAATGGCCACCCCCATTATGCAGCCAGGGCAAAATGGCCATCCGGCCCTCGAAGCTCACTGAGAGAGCGTGACCCGCCCCCGGCTTGAAAAGGTTGGGAATCCCTGCTCTAGAACATGGGAAACGACCCCAGTGTCAAAATGCAGTCAATTTGGAACTGTGGAAAATCAAAGCAAAAAAAAACAAACAAACCTATATGTGGCAAATAGATAAAGCATTGTTTACAACTGTTCACTTGACAAGGTCATAAAGTGCCCTCCCTATCAATCTAGTCTTGGAAAAGTCTGCAACGAAACCAGGTCATCTCCCTGGATGACAGTTCGGAGTATTCCGATTTATATGAGCTTTGGAGGAATGGATGAGCATTCAGGTGGTGTTTTTCTGTTTCACTGTATGACACGTAATGTTATTTTCACCCCCTAGCAGTTATGTACTCTCTGCGTTTACAGAGGTTTGCAGTTTCATGATGTGTGCACTTTCTGATATTAGAATTGTGGAATGTAGATATTTATAATAAGAACATAAGAACAGCCTTGCTGGAAGAGGCCATAGGAGCCCATCCAGGCCAGCCTTCTGTCTCACACAGTGGCTCACCATGTGCTTCAGGGTATTCTTCCCAAGCAGATGCCTTCACCTGCTTAGGATTCTCTGGAAATGGCATTGAGAGATATCCTGCCTATCTCTCCAACCCAGATTAGGTATCCATAATTATAGCCATGGATACCCTTGTCCTCCATGAACTTGTCTAATCCTTTCTTTAAGCTGTCAAGACTGACAGCTGTCACCACGTCTTCTGGCAGGGAGTTCCATAGACCAGTAATCCTCTGGGTGAAAAAGTCCTTTCTCTTATTTGTTTGAGAACTAGTACCCAAAAGTTTCATGGAGTGTCCCCTAGTTCTAGTGTCGTGCGATAGGGAAGACAGTTTTTCCTTATATCTACTTTGTCCACACCGTGCATGATTTTATAAACTTCAATCAGACGCTATCGTTCAAGAGTGAAGAGGCGCAACCGTTGCAGCCTCAGATGGTAAGGAAGGTGTTCCACTCCCCTCATCCTTCTGGTTGCCCTCCTCTACACTTTTCCCAGCTCCATAATATCCTTCTGGAGGTATGGCGACCAGAACTGTACACAGTATTCCAGATGGGGCCTCACCATAGATTTATAATTTGGGGTTTTAAAGTGATTTGCGATTTCAGCAGCTTTTTTTTTAAAAAAAAGTGAACTGGGCTTTCATGAGGAAGGGCTTGATAGAAGCTATTGTATCTAAATAAAATAAATAACATAGTGTATTTAATAATGATAATGATAGAAAAGGCGATTTACCATGAAACATTACAGTACCTCCAGCTTACAGATCTATGTACTGTACATGTGTTTGGATAGCTACGTGATGGTGATGAACCATGAAACCAAAACTGGATTACTCCCAATGACTTTGTTGATTTACAATCTTCTACCTTTTATTAGGAAGCTGAGCTTGATGACTGGAAGGTTGGCAGGTCAGCAGTTCGAGACCCGAGTGTTGCACGATGGAGTGAGCTCCTGTCACTGTACCAGCTCCTGCCAACTGAGCAGTTCAAAAGCAAGCAAGAAGATAAATAGGTATCACTTTGGCAGGAAAGGTAACAATATTCTGTGCACTCTGTCTTCTAATCATGCCTGCCTAATGACCATGGAAATGTCTGCAGATGCAGACATTTGGAGATGAGCACCAAACCCTAGAGTCGGATACTACTGGCTATTGAGCAAGTGAGATTTTTACCTTACCTTTTATTTTGGGAATACATTAGATCTATTTTGGATTATAGGAATTCAAATCAACTACGTTGGCTGCCAATAGAAGTAGCGCATGAAACCTCCCAAAATTGCAAGATTTAAATCAGGAATTCTCAACCTTTTTAAGCCGGGCGCTGGGTCATGCTCCCTCAGACAGCTTCAGGGGCCGGATGGCCATTTTGCCCTTCCTCCACCACATGGCACTTCCTGGTGTGGTGGACGCAGTAGGGGGCCACATGAAATGGTGCTGTGGGCTGCATCCGGCCCACAGGCTGCAGGTTGAGCATCCCTGATTTAAATGCTTCTCTTTCTAATGGTCTCTCTTATATTTCCTCCATGCCTTCCTAACCTGGAAACATTGGTTTGTGAACCCCACAGGGGCTGGAAGTTTTCTGATCCTTTGACCCGCTTTGCTTATGCCATAAAATGCTGCTTTGCATCGGTTAGGAGTTGCCTAGCTAAAAAACAATTAACCATAATTAATGTTTACTTTATGGCCTGACACGAGCGTGTCAGTAGAGAAATCTTTACCTAATTCCCCTCCCTGCTTTTTTATTATTATTTGTGTTCCTTTATTGTGTCAGCTCCTCCCTTGGCTATAGCGTTCTTGCTGAGCTGGCACATTGCTTCACCCTGTCTAATAAAAGCATAATGATTCTGGGCTCACCTAATGAATTTCTGGGCAGATTCCAGCCAACTCTCACTGCGAGGAGAGATCCAGATGCCTTCTCTCATCTTCCGCAGGAAAGATAGGGCGGGTTGCCTCTTTGTGTTTTTTAAACAACGGGATCACATTTGTCTGTCTGTCTGTCTGTGTCTATCGTTGGCTGCAACTCGTATCAGAGAATGCATTTTTTTCCTGAATTGGGAAAAATGCCATTAGTGTGAATTCGTTTAAGGTGGATCCCAGCTTGCCATGAAGTGACCCACACACTGTGATCACAGAGCCATCTCCTGTGGCACATATTAAATAAGAAATGCAGGATTTAACACCGGGATTGCAATGGACTGCCGCAGCCTTGAGGATATGGGCAAGGCGCACCATCACAACCAGTCCATCTGGCATGGCCTCTTCCCTCTCCATGACTGTTGGGAATCAGAGTTCCTCCTCCGCTCATTTTGCTGTTGGGCCCAATAGGATGATTTCCATCATAGTCTGTCTCTGTGTAACATGTTTCAATGCTGCAACTTTTTAAAGATTGCTACCTCTGTTGGGTCATTGTGAGACTAGCTTTCACAGAAGATAGTCTGCACAGATTCCAACATGTACAGCAAAGCAAAAGCAAATACACTTCTATACCACCCCATAGCACTTAGATCACTCTCTGGGTGGTCCACAAGTTAATTAGCATTTTGCCCCCAACATGCTGGGGACTCATTTTACCGACCTCAGAAGGATGGAAAGCTGAGTCAACCTTGAGTCAGGTTCGAACTCATAACTTTTTGGCTACAGTACAGCAATTTAACCACTGCGCCACCAGGGCTCAAAGTACTAAAATGCAGAATTAGGTTTGCCACCCAGAGGGGCAGTTTGCTTAGTATGGAGATAGACAGGTGGGCAGCCTAGAAATCAAGGGGAAAAAGCAAATAAATAGAATGCATGCATTAAGGGAGGGGTGGGCAAATCAAGACCCACAAGGCTAATTTTTGTGGCCTACAGATTTCCCAACACCAGAAAAAACTTCAGCTGGCCTGGGACAAAGGAAAGTTCCATATCTTCCATTATAGAGAGAACCCCAAAGTTGAATCCTAAGCAGCATGAGCATGGAAAAATCCTTTCTGAATGTTGGAAGTTGCATGTGGACAAGTGATGTGAATGTTCTCCATGATGGCTCTCATCATCTTTATCCACCACAGTGTTGCTGCCTGGGGAGGATGGAAGCCAACCTTTGCCACTTAGAGACGACAATCCTGGATTAGCCATTCTGGTCTAGGATTGTGTGTGACACAAGCCGGGTTTTACACAGAGAGGATCCAGTTGTGCCTCTTCAGGTAGAACTGGAAGTGACTTCACTTTACACCAGGGGTTCCCAACCTAAGGCCTGCAGGCCAAATCTGGCCCGTGGTGCTATTTCATGTAGCCCACCACTCCTCCGAGGGCATTTGAGAAACAAAATCGCCACCCCTTTGAAGCTATTGGGGCAAAATGTCCAGCCCCATCATGCAGGCAGGGCAAAATGGCCTTCCGGCCCTCGAAGCTGACTGAGAGATTGTGGCCCGGCCCCCGGCTTGAAAAGGTTGGGAACCCCTGCTTTACACATTAGGAATCTGACACCAACTAATGTAGACCTAAGATGGGGGTTGTTCCATCACTCAAGAGGTGAGCAGGATCTAAGCAAATTTAGGTAAGCCCAACCATTCTTCATGGAGAAAAGGATGTCCCATCCATTGGGGTTCCTCCCTTCCCAAATTATGGGCCCCACCATATTTTATCTCCACCAAGCCTCCCCTCTTCATCCTAAATATGATAGCACCTGACAAGTTGCCAGCTCTTAATTAACTAATTGTCTGTTCTGACATATGGCGACTCTTTCCAGGGTTTTCTAGGTAGAGATTACTCAGAAGGGGTTTACCCTACTTTTCTTCTTGGTCTGCCCTGGGACTATGCAGCTTGCCTAAGGCTGGTTCTTCTCCCGGGAGGCATAGTAGGGAATCAAACTCCCAACATCTGGATCTATAGCAAGATACCTAAACCACTGAGCTATCTAGACAGCTAATGTTAACCTATTCCCATAAGAGAATGGCCCTCACCAACGTCTGAATGGATATGTGCCTCAAGTCCACCTGTTCCGATTCAGGAAGAATGCCATGTTTGTTTGTTTGTTTATTAGATTTCTATACCACCCATCTGGGATATTTTGCCACTCTGGGTGGTTTGTTGTTGTTCAGTCGCACAGTCGATTCCGACCCTTTGCGACCCCATGGACCATTGTCCTCCAGGCACCTCTGTCCTCCACCATCCCCCTCAGCCCTCCTAGTTCAATGCCCATTGTGTCTACAATCCCATCTAGCCATCTCATCTTTGGCCTCCCCCTTCTTCTTTTGCCCTCCACCTTTCCCAGCATCAAGGTCTTCTCAAGTGATTCCTCCCTTCTCATTTGATGTCCAAAGTACTTCATCTTCATCTTTACTATTTGACCTTCTAATGGGCAGTCCGGGTTGATTTCTTCTAAGATTGACCTATTTGTTCTCCTCGCTGTCCAGGGGACTCTCAAAACTCTCTTCCAACACCACATTTCAAAGGCATCTTCTGCGTTCAGCTTTCCTAATGGTCCAGCTCTCACAACCGTACATTACCACTGGGAACAACAGTTAAAACCAGAAATATCCATACAAAAACAATAGATGGAATCCGGGAGTGGTATCATCCAATTATACTCTTATTCATTGGAGAATGTTCTTTGAAGAGTAGTTTTAAGATGATTCTTAAAAACATCCACAATGAGGCCTGGCGTAACTCCACATTCCATAATGTGGGTGCCACCACCGAGAAGACTCTGTTCCTCATCACCAACCTCCATGTCAGCACTTGGAGCAATGCCGATTGTGATGAACGGGTGATGCCGGTGGAAGTTCTATAGGTGAGATGCTCCCAACAGATAGGAAGGTCCCAAATCACGAAGGGCTTTGGATGTTAAAGATAACTCCTTGTGTCTGATATGGAAGGGGGCAGGCAACAAGTGCAAGCCTGCCAGGACTGGAGAAACGTATTCAAATTTCTTCGTTCCTGGCAAGAACAAACACTTTTGAGGGTAGGCAAGAGCAAAAGCAAATTAGAAGGAGGAGGAAGGAGCTCCTTGGATGAGGAACAACCTTAAAAGAGGATATGGCTGAAGAACGTGATCTTTCCTATGTCACTTGGAGGACCCTGAATAGGCTGAGGGTTGGAGTCCCTTAGTGTAAGACCAACATACTCAAGTGGGGACTTCTGGTGGACAACAATATGCTATGTCAGTTTTGGTGAACCTTGGCACTCCAGGTGTTCTTGGACCTCAATTCCCAGAAGCCCAAGTCAGCATTCCTGCTGAACAGGGCTTCTGGGAATTGCAGTTCAAGAACAGATGGAGTGCCAAGGTTCTCCATCCCTGTGCTATGTGAATGTGGAAAGATACAAGATCCGGATCATTTGCCGGCCTGCCGATTACTACCGGAAACATGTCCCGAGGACGATTTCATGTTGGCCAACAACAAAGCCAAGAAAGTGGCTTCATTTGGGCAATCCAAAGTTTGATCTGGACATGGAAGAAGAAGAGTCTGTTTGTCTTTATTTAAAATCCTTTTCGGACGCTGGCTCTTTGTCTTTGAAACAGATGAGCACTGAACCCTAGAGTTGGATACGGCTGGCTTTCGAGCAAGGGGAACCTTTACTTTACCTTAAACTAGGAGAAACCTCCTTCAATGCGTGTTGGCCCAGGTTGCTCAACGTCTCTACCTCTCCAGTCATTTTCAAGACCCTTCCTAACTTTTTAAGAAACTACTTTCATGTTTTTGGTTTGCCAGGACCCACCCCTGCTTCGGTCTCCATCCCTGTTCTGGCCCTCTCAAAGAAAGCCCAAACGAGAGCCAAGCGTCGTTCCAAACGATCCTGGGTCGTTTTTCTTTGCGTGTGTGGAATTTCCCAGCGTTAACTCTCCTTGGCGGTGGAACGGCAAGATGGAACGTTGCTAATAACGTTCGTTCCTCGAAGACGTTCCTCCCCGTTCCTCGTTTCCCCGGAAGGGCCGGGGAGGGCAGATCGGTGCGGAACGAACTACAAGTAACGGAGCAGAATTACACCAGCGGGAGAGAAATAAATAGGGTTAACGGGGAGGCAACGGTAGAGAAACTACTTCGGGGGCGCTTTCAAGGGAAGGGGAAATAATAGTTGATTCAAGATTTAAGGTGAAAAGCTGCAAATTGTTTCCAGGGTCTTTTGGGCACCGCCATCCCATACATGCAGAATCGGGAAATAACGTTGTGGTAGGGTGCACGTAACTCTATCCCAGGTCTCTTTTACTCAGAGGTAAGAGCCCTAGAGTTTAGTGGAGTTTACTCCCAAGAAGGAAACAACTGAGCAGACTTCTGGGCGATCCATGTTTATTTAAGTATATTCCGAATTAACTCCGTTTCTTCTAAGATCTTCACTGGAACCTCATTTCCCAAAGAAGCACAGGATTGCAATTTTCCTCACCTGATTAATTTGCCCAATATATTAATTTCAAAAAAAAAAAAAAAAACACCTGGATTTTTTTTTTTAAAAAAACTCCTAAATGAGAGCGAACGAATTTAAAAAGACAAAACAAGCGAGATTTGGGAAATGGAAGTCTTTAAAAATGATATATATATCTTTTTTTTGGGGGGGGGAGAGATTTCCAAATAAACGACTGGCCGAAGTCCCATTGATTTCAAAGCGTACGCCCGGAACAACTTGAGCCGTTTCGATACGGATGTTTCCTCCCATTCTTCGGAAACAACACCTTTGCTTCTATGCATTGCAAATATAGGTGGCGTTTTAACTTAAATTCCGTATATAACTAGCGATTGTCTGGAAATAGTTTAGGAAACACCGACAGCATAACCCTAAATAAAGCTACTTGGGAAAGTGGAAGAATATCCCAGATGGGTGGGATACATTAGATAGATAGATAGATAGATAGATAGATAGATAGATAGATAGATAGATAGATAGATAGATAGATAGATAGATAGATAGATAGATAGGAAGGAAGGAAGGAAGGAAGGAAGGAAGGAAGGAAGGAAGGAAGGACTTTGAAAATTAATAAATAAACAAATCCCGCTTTGATCACGAAGGAATGAGTTCCCGTCTTTGTGCCAGCTCCTGCCAACCTAGCAGTTCGAAAGCAAGACATTGTCTAGTCATGCCTGACACATGACCACGGAAACGTTTGCAAAAGCAGGCAGCGCCGGCTCTTCGGCTTTGAAACAGATGAGTACTGAACCCTAGGGTCGGATACGACTGGCTTTCGAGCAAGGGAAACCTTTATCTTTACCTTTATAACAGGGCGCAGAGTTTAAACCTCGAACTCTACCTGATTTCGAGTGGGGGGGAGGGGAACCAGCAGAAACCAAACTTAGTTCGGCTTAAGTAAGCTTTCGTGGGTGGATCGCAACCCAGATTTAGGAAAGGTTCCGGGGAATGTGGGCTAAAATCCACATAACACTGGCTGGGAGGTTCTAATCTCCAAAAAAGAGAACTTTTCTTTTAAGCTCTGTTGCCGCCCTGATGCCATGCACATCTGGATATGTGGGCGGACTTTTAAACCATTCATGGGCAACAAAGCCTAAAAATCCCTCCCGAAAAGCATGTTAGGGAAAAGCTTTTCTCGTGGGGATGAAAATCCCATTAGATGGAAACGTTCCTTTTGTTAGAGTAACGAATCCGTGGGATATTGAGGGAGGGGAGTAAAAAAAGAAGAGAAAAACAAATCAAAGAAAAGAAAAAGAGAAAAACAGATCAAAAAGTCAGGCAAAAAGCTCCTATGGAAATAAACGAGTGTTTCTTTCTTTTAATGTTTTCATGTTTGCATCCTTTCTGGGATCATGGCAAGCCAGGCTTATCCTGCTATAGTCACAGAGTAAGACTCTACTGCCAGTGACTCAATGCCAGATCCTCAATTTGACAATCCTAAGGACTAATGGGCTTGGTTGGAGAAGTCCACAGTGAAAGAAGGATGATTATCCCCAAGCCGGTTAAATCCCACTTGATGGAGGGCAGCATCTTCCTCAATACTGGTCTGGGGCCAATGTGGACTTTGTGTGCCAAAAAGGGCTCAGGATCAGAAAATGACTTTGCAGAAATTGATCAATGGTACAGGTATCACGCTACGATGCAATAGGCAAATGGAAGGCCACACACAGTATTATAGTGTTGCCAGGACAATCTTAATGGCTTAGTGCCATGATGATCGTCGATATTTGGAATTGGATATGGCACTTGAAGAAGAAGGCTTGCCTCTTTGGAAAAGGCTCTTTGGAAAAGACCCCTCCTGCAATAAAGAGAAAACATGCTTGGAACACAATCTCACTGAACCCTGCCTTGTTAGGGGCTGCCAGGTACAGTATTTCCATTTAAATTATAGCAATAATTTCTAATTCTGCCTTGTACTGATGAGAACTTAAGTTTGGCCAATGGCAAAGCCATTGGCAGTCCAAGGTCCAATCAGGACATGAAAGAAGAAGAATCCTGCCTTTATCCTGATGTAAGGGGGGGAGTACATGTGGTACTGTGGTGGCTTAGTGGTTAAGATGCTGAACTTGACGACTGGAAGGTTGGCAGGTCAGCAGTTCGAGACTTGAGTATAGTATGATGGAGTGAGACAATGACAATAAATATCTATCTATGTTCTATGAGTGCCCGTCTCTGTCCCAGCTCCTGCCAACCTAGCCGTTTGAAAGCAAGAAATTGCCAGTAGATAAATAGGTATCACTTTGGTGGGAAGGTAAACAGGGTTCTGTGCACTCCGGTGTCTATTCATGCCTGCCATATGTCCATGGAAACATCTGCAAATGCAGGCAGCACTGGCTCTTTGGCTATAAACAGAGATGAGTACTGAAACCTAGTGTCAGAAACAACTGGCTTTTGAGAAAGGGAGACCCTTACTAGGGGGGTGTACGATGTCTACAGATCTCCTGACCTCTTTTTTTGGTCTCCTACCACCCATGGGGGAACTTACTAGATAACCTGGCTTAGCTCTGACAGCTCCTGTTTGCTACCTAGAGGAGGTAAAATGACCCTCCTCCTCTTAAGCAACCCCAAAGGGAAAGAATTTGAACATATCAGTCAATACAGTTGATCGTGTATAAAATATTATTACAACATCATTACCACTGAGCAAAAAAATATTGTGCAATGGAGAAATGTATGCAAGAGCAAGTGTGCAACTGATTGAACTTTTCCTAAAGATGCCCCCAATCCTTCTGTTCCTACACCCTTTTCTTTCTCTTCAATTGGACCAGGAGGAGTGACCCTTCACAAGAGGGTGCAACCTCAAATGCTAACCAAGAAGGAAGAGGTGCAGTGGTGGGTGATAGTTGAGTTGTGCCACCATCAAGGATCCATTGATCTGCAGAAGAATCTCTACTACCTGAAGCCCAGAAGATAAAAGATGACACCAATGGATCTTGGAAGCATCTTGTGGATGTTGACATTGCAAAGAATCTCCAAAAGAAACTCAACTTGACAGGTCTTGGTTACACTCCACATCATGGAGGAGCTAGTAGGCCAAAATGAGACACACCTAAAGCCATCAATAGGTCGGTGTCAGGCAGAGGAACTTGTTCTAACCATTGGTTCATCTTGTCCAACTCTGACAGTCAAATGGTGTCTCTATTATTTACCAGCCATACACTGCGATTGCTGGTGTTCTCTGGCAACCTCTCACCCAAACCACTCCCAACCTCGCTTAGCTTCCAAAATTGGATGAGATTGGTGTGTTCAAGTGTAGCTTGAGGTCAGAGGTGCCATCTGAACCCTGATACCACTTCCTTCCTTCAACAAAAGTTGACCAGCTCTACTGCTAGAGAGGAGTTCTAGACCACCCTGCTCTAAAGCAAGAGTGGGCAGCCTGGTGTCTTAGGGGTTGCATTTCTCTCTCTTTAAAAGCTGAGACCTTGAGGTCCACCAGCCAAAATCTGGGATGGACACATCAAAAACGCTGAGCTCAGGAAGCACCTAACCGAACAGGGAGATTACAATGCTCCATAAATACCTCCCCATGTCTTCTTAAGGAGAGGGAACTACCAGAGAACTCAGGTTCAGAAATCCATGCCAACCCAAGGACAATCTCAGATCAGTCAGTAGATTTCAGGTCTACCTTCTACGCAGCCTTGTGTTCAAGCATTCCCTGACAGCCAGCCATCTTAATGTCCCTGTCTTTTCTCCCACCTCCTCTTACCTACTCTCCCAAAGGCTCTTTAAAATACTAGAGTCGCTCTTCGCAGTATAAAATTATGAACAAGGACACACATTCAACCCTCCCCCATCTCCAATCAAGGGGAAGACATTGACCATAAAGCAACGCATTGCTTATTAAGCTAGAATTAACTGCCCCCCTAGGAGCTAATTAAATTCCTTCTTGGAACCCCAGGTTTGGCAAAGGAGTGAAAAGCCATCCAATTTTAACTGTATAGCAGCCACCGTCCACGTTACGGTTGCAAATGGAGAAATTGGCTATTTACGTCCAGCAATTACTTTGATTTACAGGCATATAATTAAATTGCAGACTTGAGCTTTCTCCTTCCTGCGTTAGAAGGGGAAAAAAGGGTAGGGTAGGAAAAGCTGGCCTGCTTCATTCATTCTCAACTCCTCAAGAAGTCCGTTTGTTTCTTCCACTGGTTTTTATTTCAC
Source organism: Bradypodion pumilum (assembly GCA_035047305.1). Classification (NCBI taxonomy): domain Eukaryota; kingdom Metazoa; phylum Chordata; class Lepidosauria; order Squamata; family Chamaeleonidae; genus Bradypodion; species Bradypodion pumilum. The sequence goes on along the minus strand of JAWDJD010000009.1, from coordinate 39,352,306 downwards.
ATTGTTTCGATTACAATCAAAAGTTTTTTCTTAAACCGTACTTTGATAATAAAAGTAGTTATTTTTTTCTCTCTCTCTCTGTTTTTTTTTTAAAGAGTGCTGCAAAATTATAGCATTTACATATTGGAAAGGCTGTAAACAAAATAATACTAGCAAATAATACCACTAGCATTTTAGGAGTTAACTCGCGAGGATCTTTTTTTCCTGTTTGGTTCTTAATGAGACAGATGTATCATAAAACGGTGAAAAGGGGCAATTTTGGGGCCGTCTCTGGGCAACTTCGAGATAGATTCTCGCCACCCCAAGTTCTCAATGTGGTAGTCTTATCAAACAGAGGGTTACTCCTCTATATGATATACATCACTCCTCCCATTTTGAAAATAGCAGTTCAAACAACAAAGGCCAGAACAAAGAAAGGGCTTCTTCATTGGCTTTTGAGGATGATGTTCTTTAAACCTCCCAATTCACAACCAGGACAGGAGGAAACCTACATTAAACATTTCTGATTGCATATTTCTTCCCTCTAATTTTCATATCTCTCTCTGTGTATTTTTAATCCCTTATATGAAATCCAGATTACTTTAACTGCACCATTACATCTCATCCCAAAAGAGAAACAAAAATTAATTAATTAATTAAATCTTAACCCCAATTGAAACATTATTAAAATGAATCCGGAATCCGTATCTGTCAAATATCCACACCTTATCTTACAGATTAATTCATAAATACTTCTCGGCATGTTAAATTGGGCCACGGTTACAACAGTTAAAGGAACGAAACGAAACCGAGCATCAGAAACAGCAAGCAGCCTGTAGATTTCCACAATCACTCAGATGTACATAGAAACAGTGAAAATGAGAACTTGGCTATAATAGTTCGATGCGTAGATATATTTATATATTTATATTTATATTTCCTGTTTGCTTGTTGGCATACAGCATGGTTGGCATTGTACCTTCTCACCTTGGCACCCAATAGAGTAAAAAAAAAATACATCCCCTCCCCAGAAACGTTAAACTCAGGGAAAGAGTAAATATATATATATATATATCATGTGAAAAATAAAACCCAGGTCAAAGGATAGTGCAAAGTAGAGGCAATGCAAGAGTTTGAAGGACCTGCATTGAGGTGGGAGACGTAGACCTAACACATTAGTTAAATGGAGAGACAACCAACTCAATGTTGCAAAGAAAAAGAAATATTACTGAAGGATGGATTCAGGCATCTTCTGTTCATTACTGTACTGTTGACAGAGATCTTCCAGGCAATGTACACAAACCTAAGTTAAGAGGTTGACTTCTGTGATATGTAGATAGCATCCAGAAGTTTGCTGTCCGAAGCTCTTTCAATCCAGGGCTACAGTTCAAGGGGAGGTTGTTGAGCAAATCTCAGACGTGCGTTTTCCCTTTTGCTCCTCCTCTAGCTGGCAAATTACTTAGAGAGGGAATACTAGAAATCCAGAGAAGGTGGAGTATTTCCAGCCCCCCATTAAATTTCCCCGCTCCAGTTTTAAATAGGCTCTGTCTCCTTTCTCCATCTGGATTAGGACACCGTTGCTAGCAGCTTCGCGGGTGACGTCCTGGTCCCCGGCGAAGGCAGAAATCACCGGCCACCCGTTGAGCATCAAGCTCACCTGCAATTCAGAAGAGAAAAAGCAACAACACAAAGTCCCCTTCAATTGAAGGAAAAAACAAGGGATAAAACAGCAGGAAACTCTGGCCAAATGATCTTTTTTTGAATGGGAAGTAATTGCCAGTGAAGTGTGTTTTCCCGACTGCAGCAAATGAATAACACACACACCATGATCTCATCTACCTTTTCTCAAAAGTAAGCTTCCACTGGGTCTAACAGGTCTCGATTGTAAGATCAATCAATGGGATCCACTTCTTATGCAATCCATGGGTTAGTGATGGTCAACCTTGGCACTCCAGCTGTTCTGGAACTTCAATTCCCAGAAGCCCTGATCAGCAGGAGTGCTGACTTAGGCTTCTGGGAATTGGAGTCCAAGAACAGCTGGAGAGCCAACGTTCGCCATCACTGGGTTAGGATATTGAGCGACCCTGGGATCAACCCAAATAATACTAACCCCATCTGTATTCTGTTTTCCCCAAACCTCTGTCACTACAAGACTTTCCTGATCTGTAACCTTGCCTCTGAAATTTACCCCATAAATCTGAAGGGAAGAAAAGAGAAGTGATCAAGGGAAAAGATCATTAACACAGGGTCAGGATTTCAGTCTCCTAAAATTCTCAGACTTAATTTCAGAGAAGGATTCTATCCATTTTCATTTTAAACTACAGTAATTAAATAAAAGACAACACCTTCACAAGCTGATCTAACATCAGAAGGTACTTCTGAGTGAAAAAGCAACTGGTAAATTTAAAACCAATTATTATTATTATTTAAAACAGCCTTCCATTGAAGTGTATGGTTTCTTCTTCCCAAATTTTAATTTATATTTGTATTTAGCCATTGCTCTTCACAGGGTATGGAGAAACAACACAACCATCAGAAAGTAATGGGGCTGCAGTGGTTAAGTGGTTAAGAAGCTTGTTTTGTTAGCTGGAAGGCTGGCGAGTCAGCAGTTCAAGACCTGGGTATTGCATGACGGATTGAGTGCCCGTGTCTGTCTCAGCTCTTGGAGACATGAAAGGAGCCTCATTTGGGTGTCCCCTGAGTGGAGTTTCTCCAGCAAAAATCCTTTCAACCCAGAATAATTTCTGACACGAAATTATTATTATCAGAAAGGAAAGAGGGTGGGAATGAAATTTAAATGATTTCCTGAGGTTACCCAAAAAGCTTCATTTGGGACAACCAAAACCATCTCATGACTGGTCACAGTGCATGTAGCCTATCTTGATCTTCAGCATGGATCTAAATCCATTCTAGGAGTCTTTCATGTGTATCTTGGCCCTGATTTTTAACAGAGTTGGCTTGTTATTCTGGACAGGTGGGGGTCCTCTCCTCCGTCTTGCTAAAGATCCAAGACAAAACAGGAGAGTCAAAACTCTGAGGTTGAAGACACCTTTTCTGGAGTGGATCAGGAGGGGGGAGCGATGCTTACCCCTTTGTGAGCAGCAAATATGCTGAATCCCAGCATCGCTGATATATGCTATTTGGAGCTACATCACCTTCTACCCATCCAAATGGATGGAAGGAGACAAGCAGTGAAATTTCCCCTCCCTTTGACATATCTCTTGCAAAACCATACAGCTGCTGATCAGTTGAGATGTGTATCAGTTGGGAGGTCAACTTCCCACTTGGATAATGCAACATCTGTCGATAGGTGTCAAACTCTTTATTGAGTGATCAAGATCAGTATATCAAATATCAGTCATGCTCATATTATGGGAGGGGGGGACCCACAGTTTCTTAAGGAAACATCTAACTCTTATTCCATTTTTCATCTGACTCATATTATTCCCTTTCTCCTTTAATTCCCTGAAAGGGAAGGCAGCTGTCATAAAAGGGAAGGGGCCAGGGCCCTTCCGCCTACCCAATTAAGACAGTCCATAGATCTAACCTGAAATATACAAGTCACCACTACCACCACTGGGGAAGCTACTGTCAAGGCTTTCTACGAGAAACCGCTATAATCAAATATATACCCATTTGTAGATTAGTCAGAATATATGTTAGACACAAGGCCTGTTCTTTCAAGGCATAAATCCTATTAGATTCTGTGCAACTTACTCCAGAGAAGACATAATGGAGGAGCAGGGGCCTTACTGGGGCTGCCATGGCTCAGTGTTTAAGAAGCTCGCCTCGTTAACTGGACGGCTGGCAAGTCGGCAGTTTGGGACCTGGGTACTGCATGACAGATTGAGCACCCGTCTCTGTCCCAGCTCTTGGGGAAATGAAAGGAGCCTCATTTGGGTGTTCCCTGAGCGGAGTTTCTTCCACAAAAATCCTTTCAACCCAGAATAATTTCTGACATGAAATTATTATTATTATAATAGGGGCCTTATTATTATTCCCTTATCAAATACAGAGCTTCAGTCACAGACATTCTAGATCTACCTATACAGCTAGATGGAAAAGATTATATATATATAAAAATTAAAAAAAATCCTGTGATACTCAAAGAATATGTTTGGAAAGACAGTTTCAAGAACAATCTGAGACAACCCCACCAGATCAATAAGTATTTTTTTAGATTGCTGGAGATAAAGATGGATCTCATGGAAGGGCCTATGCCAACCAAATGACTCAAGTGGCCAAGCTGTTCTGGTAGGGAAGGGTCAAAGGAGTATTAATGAGAGAGAGACGAAACAACCAGCCAACCCATCTTTTCACAATTGTAAATTCTTTGTTTTGCCTCCCATAAAGAACTATGACTTTCAGTTGCATTGCCAGAAAGATATCTCCACGGATCTCACATCCTCATTCCAACACCAGTCTGATAACCCTAAAGTACCCAAAAGGGATGGTGCTATAACCTAGCAAGCATTTCCCAAGCCAGTTAAAAGACAGGTCTTGATGCAAGGCTTATATAACACATTAGGAGGGGGGAGCAGATATCCATGCCAATTGCTTTATCAGGGATAAAATGTGAATTTTGAGGTGGAATGTGAGAAATGCACAAGGACTACTTTTGGGATTTACCCATATTTGCCGGTGCATAACACGCATCAGAGTATAAGATGGACCTCGTTATTACCAAAATAGCCCACTATAGGCCACTATATACAATATAAGGCGCACTCCATTTTCCCAGTGTGATTTAAGGGGGAGAATTGGGTCTTATACACCAGCAAATATGGTAAATATAGCAAGGCACATCACCCTTTCTTCATGTTTCCTTCTTCATCAGTATGGCTCTTCCACAGTAATTTTGATTTGCTGAAATTAAACTGCAACCAGACACTAGTCCAATAAAAACTACAAGTAAGTCCCAAGTAGGATTCCAATATCAAGTGTCCACCTATAATTTCCCTCTTCGTTCCTGTCTTCTATTTTAGTGCCTTGCCATGTGAAGAATTTTGCGTCAAGTCAGACAGATGTTCAATCAACTGTAGCATCACACACTACAAAGGGGATGCTTGCTATGGATTAAATCTATGTCAAAGGAAAGTTATGGTAGGTTGATTTTTTGGGGGATGTACATGTGGCAGGGATAGGCTTGGACACTTGGCATTGATTTTTATGGCATCTATACCAAATCAAGCACAATGAAGCAGAGAATAAACAAAACAAAAAAACGCTGCAGCACTTTGAAAACTAACTGTTATATTTCTTAGTTAGTCTTCAAAGTGCTACAATGTTTTTGCTTTGCTTTGTTTATTCTCGGACTAATATGGCTACTATTCCAAAAATTCAAGGATAGATGCACAGTTCATCTCCAGCCCTATTAGTTTACTCAGACCTAACACCAACTTTATTCAATGGAGCCGACTTGGCAGGAAATGGCATCAGATCATAGGCTTGGAGGGACATAAATTCCCAGAAAGGCAGAAAGCAAATGAAACAGCTAAAAGGCATTTAAAAAAAAATCTCTACTGATCCTAGATTTTTCTGCCTGGAGATGTCCTGCAGGCTTGCATGTGGAAACTGTTCCCAGATCAAGGGGTGGTTTAAAAAAAGACAAAACGGCCTAGAAAGAACAAAAAATTATATATATTTTTGGAAGATGGTTTATTATGCTCCATTGTACAGAAACGTACAGCCTGATTGCAAATGGTTTTACAACAGAACGGACTATAATGATCCAAAAGGAGGACTTGCTCTACCTGGAGAAAGTCTCTGTTTAATTGCCAGTGTTTCCAGATATAGCTGGGAAAATCCCTCTCTTAACCCACAGGGAAAGTCTCTGCTAGTCAATGTTCGGAGCAGAAGGCGGAATGGACTGATGGTTGGACACCGTGGTGGAAGGCAGCTTCTTGTATTTCTGGTCCTGTTACTCATACATTCTGGATTATTGAGTGGGATGGGAGGTGGTGTTAGCTGGCTAGACAACTCAGTGGGTTGGGTGTTCAATTCCCCATGTGCCTCCTTGGGAGAGGAGCCAGGTTGTGTAGTTATGGACAAGCAGCACAGTCCCAGGTTGGGAAGGAAGAAAAGGAATGATAAATTACTTCTCTACCGAGAAAAGAGGTCACCGAAAGTCAGAGTTGACTTGACAGCACACGGTTTTATTATGAGGGTTGTATTTTGAGTTTCTTGTCATTTATAGGGTTCTGCATTTTAAAAAGGCAGCAGCAAAGTTGCTACTAGAAGTGGAAAATAAGCACCATTTGGGCTTCAGTCATCTGGGAGGAGGAAGATCTCAAGAGGCCTCAATCTTAATAGAGGTTGGCCAAGAAATAAGTCCCTCTTAATTCAAGGGGGTTCGATCCCATCCCAGGGCTTATTTTTGGTTTATTTTTCTCAGGCTTGGATTGTGTCCCTAGGGAACCGGATCTGGCTTGGAGGGGCACACAGAATTGTGATTTCCCCAGATCTGGACCCCCCCCCCAATCCATCCCATCTCCAACCCTGCCTTCCAAATCCTGGAGCATTTCCCAAACCAACCCTTTCTGACCTGGATGGTTTGCCTGTTGTAGACCTTCACCACGTGAAAGTTAAAGCCGTAGATGCCTTTCCGGGGCGCGATGAAGGTGCTTCGCTCCGAATCGAAGTTGAGCCCGATATTCACTAGCACCTACCAGAGGGAAGAGGGCGAGAAAGGAAACCGTGAAGCCAGAAGAACTGGAGTCACTCCGCATTAGCCCAACGGATGAGTAACACCCCCTCCCCAAAACCAACTCCTTTCCTCCCTTCCAGGTAAAGGTAAAGGTTTTCCTTGCTCGAAAGCCAGTCGTATTCGACTCTAGGGGGCAGTGCTCATCTCTGTTTCAAAGCCGAAGAGCCAGCGCTGTCTGCTGCTGCAGATGTTCCGTGGTCATGTGGCAGGCATGACTAGACACCGAAGCACATCCTTCCAGGTATGGATTTAGAAAAACCGTCCCCCCTAAGCCCGGTCTAAACTCTGCCAAACCTAAGTAGAAGTCTGCCTGCAATTCGAGACCTTGGACCGCGGATTCCTGTCTGCCCCCGGGGCAAACCTTTCATGGCCTTGGAAGCCGTCGGGGTTAATTCGGAGTCGCCTGGGCGGGATGCCGCAAAACTCCGGATTCATGTCCCTCTGGGCAAATCGCTTGAGGGTCAAGGGGATATTGGGAGGGGGGCAAAGAGAGAGAAAGAAGGGGGGAAATCGCCCCTCCCGTCTAGCTCACCCTGTCCTCCTTAAAGGGAAAGGTCTCCTTTGCTCAAAAGCCAGTCGTATCCGACTTTAGGGGGCGGTGCGCATCTCCTTTACAGCCAAAGAGAACCAGCGCTGTCTGTGCCTGCAGATGTGGTAATGCGGCAGGCATGGAGCAGCTGTTACCTTCCCCGTAAGCGGTACCTGTTTATCTACTTGCAGTTTCTTGCTAGGCTGGCAGGAGCCAGGGCAGAGGCGGGAGCTGACTCCGTCGGGCAGCACTCGGGTCTCAAACTGCTGACCTTCCGGCCGTCAAGTTCAGCGTCTTAACCAGGCACCCCTAAAAAACTCTTTTCCCTACCTCACCTTTTGTTCTCTCCCCCCTCCCCCCTCCAAGCCGGCTGGCCCGGCCTCGTACCTGGTCAAAGTAGATGATCATCGTCCGGTTGCTCATTTCCGACGGCTCGTGGTTGGTGCTGCGGATGGCGGAGAACGCCACCTTGGCGCTGCCCGAGCGCACCGAGATGCCCAGCGCCGTGCCCGTCGGGTCGGAGGCCGGGTTGGAGTCGCACACCACCAGGCACTTGCCCTCGAGGATGATGGGCTCCGTCTCGTTCTGGCCCAACGCCACGCCGGCCAGCCAGGCCAACCCCAAGAGCTCCAATGCCAACATCGCGGGCGCCCCCCCCCCGACGCCGCGTCCGAGGCGGGATCTGGTCCTTCCTTCCTTCCTTCCTCCGCCGGTTCGATCCCAGCCCCACCCACCCTCCCCCAAACTAGCCGCCACCAAACCAAGCTAAGCAGCCGGCAGATCCAGCCTCCCCCCTCGAAGGGGCGGGCAAGCGGGCAGAGGGAGATGCCCTTGTGCCCGATCCTTCCTCCTCCTCCTCCTCGGGTCTTTTCTTTGGTCACCGCAGCTCCGATCGCCTTGCCCTAGACCTCCGGAGCCGCCCCGATCGCCTCCCCTCGACGGACGGGCGCCGGCGGCGGCGGCCCTTGGCGCAGCTCAGGATCGCTCCGCGGCATCGCGCGCAAGAGGGAGGGAGCGGTTTGGGGGGAGGGAGGGCGGGAGAGAAGAGAGAGAAAAGGGTTGGGGGGGGGAGATCAGCCCCCCATTAAATGCCTCCCCCTCTCCGTCCAGGGGCTGGAAGACGAGCTAACTGTCTCCCTAGCTCGATCGCGACAGCAGCGCTGGCCAAAGGAACCCGCCCTCCGTCTCCGGAGCGCACAAAAGGCGCCGCGACGCCTTCCCTCCCTCTCCCCTCCCTCCCCCACCCCCAAGCCTCGCCTCCCCCCGATCTTGGCGTCAGCGCCCGTCGAGGCCCCCCCTCACCGCCCGCGGCCAATGGGGAACCCGTGCGCCGCCCGCCGGCCAATAGGCGCCCGATCCGTCTCTGCCTCCCCCCTCCCCCCACTCTTTCCGTCGAGAACGGAGGCTGGGTTGGGACTTGGGATGAGGCGCTCAGAGGAAGGTGAAGAGGAGACCCGAGCCGAGCAGAGGCGCCGTCGGTGCGGACGGTGTGGGCTCCGGGTTTTTTGGGGTCACGGGTGTGGTGGTGCGGTGAGTGGGTGGGTGGGATCCGAGGGGTGGTGGTGGTCCTGGTCCGCACGCCGCGTCTCCACTGCCCAAGGTAAGGAAGGGAGGGTGACCCGGTTTGGAAGAGGGAGGAGGCGGCCACAGACGTGAGGCGGACCTGGGCGGGTTCCTGCTTTCCAATTGTGTTTTGGGGTTGTGGGGTGGGGTTTCCAGGAATTGGGTCTGGAAGGATCAAACTCTCTGCCTTAGTTTGGGACGATGAGCCGGCCAGCGGAGAAGGTGGTTTCCATCCAATTCCACGCTGGTCTCTAAGAAGACAGGGAAATGGCTGTGATGGAGAAAGCTTGGAGAGGGGGTGAGAACGTGGGGCTGCCTTGTGAAACACGTGTCGGAGGGAACTAGCATCTGGGTCAGAAATAGTTGTCTTTATACCACTGGGACACAGAGATGGTCACTCAATCCTAATGCAGTACCCAGGTCACAAACTGCCAACTTGCCAGCCTTCCAGCTAACAAGGTGAGCTTCCTAACCACTGAGCGACCACAGCCAGATAGATAGATAGATAGATAGATAGATAGATAGATAGATAGATAGATAGATAGATAGATAGATAGATATCCCTGGACTACTGCTTTCTCTCTTTCCTTCGACTTGGATTTTAAAAATCTAATCATCCTCCACTGCTGGGAATGATGGGACAAGAAGCTATCGTGCAGCACATCTAAGAAGGCCGACTTTAGGGGCTTTAGAAAGTCCAGAAGGCTTCCGGAAAGAGGGGACAAATATATAAAATTAATGTTATATGCCAAAGTTTATAATATCCCATTGGTAGTGAAGTGCATATATTTGATTATGTAGTTTTCTACTTGATATCTATCTATCTATCTATCTATCTATCTATCTATCTATCTATCTATCTATCTATCTATCTATCTATCTATCTATCTATCTATCTATCTATCTATCTATCTATCTATCTATCTATCTATCTATCTACCTACCTACCTACCTGCATGCATGCATGCATGCATGCATGCATGCATGCATACATACCTACCTGCATGCATGCATGCATGCATGCATACATACATACATACATACATACATACATACATACATACATACATACATACATACATACATACATACATACATACATACATATCTAATGTTATTGTAGTTATTATCATTGTTAGTCCTGTTGTTATTGTAGTTATTATCATACTTAGTCCATCCCCCTCCATTAATATGTTTACTTTATATTATTTTAAAATAAAATGAAATGAAATAAAAAGTCTCGAAGGCTGGTAGGGGCTTGCCTACCTACCAGAGGTTTCTGTGTTGAACTTTGCTTGTTTCTTCCAGGGGTTGTGCCCTTGAGCATGAGTTGACTTGTGGCAAAAAAAAGCTGCAGTTTAAGTTGCTTTTCTCAGGATGAGTTTGGATGGAAGAGAAGGCAGGAGGGGAAGAAGAGAGGTGCATAGGAAGACAAAAGTGGTGTGAGAGAAAGAAAGACAGTGTGTGTGTGTTAAATATCTGAATGTGTAAATGACGGAAGGGGATTCAGCAAGGTCAAGGATACAAGATACTACTAAAAATCAGACTATTGTCTGTGGAAAAGGGAGAAAGAAGTCTTCTTTACATAATAGATGCATTGAAAATAATTAAAACTGCCATGTGATCCAGAAGTAAATAAATACAGTATACCCAAAGTCTGCATAGAGTAACATCATTATGGAATTACTAGAATATTCCAAGCAAGGTGAGTTTTCCAGTTCCTTGAGCGTTGATGTAATAAGAATGAAGTGATTGAGAATTTAAGAATCCTAACATTTGGTTGTAAAAGTGGTTGGATGTTATGGTCAATGTTCATGAAAGCAGGCCAGCAATCAAAGAGAGTGAAATTTGCACAGCCAGCCTTAGAGGAAAGATATCACAGCATCAGCCGACAGGTTAAGTCCTTCAGGTAGACCGGAAGTTATCAGTTGACCTTAAAGGTTCCTCCATTGCTTCAAAAGGCAAACACCCTCCCTCTGGTTGGATTAGAGCAGTGATGGCCAACCTTGGCACTCCAGGTGTTCTTGGACTTCAATTCCCAGAAGCCCAAGCCAGCACTCCAGCTGATCAGGGTTTCTGGGAATTGAAGTTCAAGAACATCTGGAGTGCCAAGGTTGGTCATCACTGATTTAGAGCAAAAAATGGAGCAGCAGGATTTGTGTTGACCAAATGTGAGATGGATTGACACCCTAAAGCAGGCGTGGCCAATCTTGGTGCCTCAGATGTCCTTGAACTTCAATTCCCAGAAGCCCTGATCAGCTGGTATGCTGACTTGGGCTTCTGGTAATTTAAGTCCAAGAACAACAAGAGCACCAAGGTTGGCCATCCCTGCCCTAAAGAAAGCCACAGGCTAGAGTTTGCAAGAGCTGAGGAGGGCTGTTGAAGATGGGTCATTTCAGAGGTCTCTCACTTATAGGGTCTCCATTGGTCAAAGATGATCTGATGCCATGTAAGATCGTCATCGTCATTGGCCACAACTCGTATCCAAGAATGCATCCCCCCATGAAGCAGGAAAAATGCCATTGGTGTGAATTTGTTTAAGGTAGATCCCAGCTTGCCATGAAGTGTCGCACCCACTATGATCATGGAGTTATCTCCTGTGGGACATATGAAATGAGACATGCAGGATTTAACACCAGGACTGCAATGGACTGCAACAGCCTTGAGGATATTATCAAGGTGTGCCTTCACAGCCAGTCCATCTGGCATGGCCTCTTCCGCCTCCCATGACGGTTGGGAATCAGAGTTCCTCCTCCACTCATTTTGCCATTGGGCCCAATAGGATGGTTTCCAGTGGCATTTCCTCTACTGTGGGGACCATCCATCACCCCACCTAAAGGGGCTCATCCGCTCGTGGCTGTTGGCCCCTTTAGGGAGTCAGGTTATTTATCACCACCTGATACTTGGCGTTGAGTCGCTGGCTGTATGGTCTACTCCATTACCGTAGCGGGATGTCCGGCCAGACATATATGTAACATGAACAACAAAGTTACCTGATGTCAGGCCAAAGGAAGGAAGGTAAGCAGAACATTTTGCTTGGAATGGTCCTAAATGAGTTGAAGGCTTCTAGGTGGTCATAATTAACATGATATGACATTGAAAAAATATGATCCAGGTCTGATCATGCAAAATTTGGTATCTCTTTTTTTCTAATTTGGGCATCCACATTAGATTACAGTGAGCTGCGATATGTGGGAGTCGTCACTTGAGGTCCAAGTCATGGAGAGATGGCTGATGCATCACAACTGCTCAAGGCTACATTTGGAAGAGAAGCAGCTGTGAGTCTAATCCTGTCAGTTCCTTCAGTGATACAGAGCTAAGTGCATCGAAGCAAACTCAGGTTTTAGTTTGTCAGTGGGCGTAATAAAGCCTTATTGCATGTGTCTGAATTGGAAAAGCAGGCTGTGAAAAACTGATTTAAATTCTATAGGATACTTCTTTTGGCTGGCTGCTAAAACAAAGGGGGGAAAAAGCACAATGGAAAGGTAAACAGTCTGATGGAAAAGACTTATAACTTAGACCAGTGATGGCGAACCTTGGCACTCTAGGTGTTCTTGGACTTCAATTCCCAGGAGCCCAAGTCAGCACTCCTGCTGGTCAGGGCTTCTGGGAATTGACGTTCAAAAACAGCTGGAGTGCCAAGGTTCACCATCACTGACCTAGAACTACACAAATTTGATGAAAATATTGTATACATTTACAAAAAATGACCAAATCGGTTGTTTTATTCATAGATAAAATGTTTTTATTCATGGATAAAATGTTTTATTCACAGATAAAGTGGGGCTACAGTGGCTCAGTGGTTAAGAAGCTCACCATGTTAGCTGGAAGACCACCAAGTCGGCAGTTCGAGGCCCGGGGACTGCATGACGGAATGAGCGCCCATCTCTGTCCCAGCTCCTGCCAACCTAGCAGTTTGAAAGGAAGGAATTGCAAGTAGATAAATAGGGAACACTTGGGTGGGGGAAAGGTCTTGGGGACATGAAAGGAGCCTCGTTTGGGAATCTTGTGAGCAAAATTCCTCCAGGAAAAATCCTTTCAACCTAGAAAGCACTTTTGTGTGCTTCTGAAATGATTTTTTTTATAAATTCATAAAGTTAACAGTCATGAGCATTTCGGTACAACATTATTGCAGACTTTAGTTTCTTACCCTCTTGAAATTAAGTGGAGATGTTGCAGATAAAAATGTTCACGTGGAAGACAAATTCCAGATTAGTTTATTTTACTCTTTCATTGTCTGCCTCAGCATCCTGCAGTTCCTTCTGTGACCTCAAGGAGGACTCTCCTCCAACATTTTTATCCTCAGAACAACAGCCCTTTGAGGTAGATCATTCTGGAACAGAAAGAAAGGGGGCGTGAAAGAGGCTGAAAGTTAGCCAGTGAGTTTAATGTTGCATTTGGAATCAGGTAGGGTTGCCAGATGGTATCCTAAAGGAGGACATGTCCTCTTTTTCTATAATTTGTCCTCCCATCCTCCCATCCTACCTTACCTACTGTATTTCCATATGCACATACAATAGGTAAGGGAGGACGGGAGGACAAATTATAGAAAAAGAGGACATGTCCTCCTTTAGGATACCATCTGGCAACCCTAGTTAAAGGGGAATATAAAGGTCACCAGTTATTTGAATATCTCTCTCTCTAGATTTCCCTTGACGATTTCCCTATTATGTGGGTTGTAAATGATACAGGTAAGAGAGGCCAATGTCTTTTTCCTCTTGGGTGGATGATGATATATCTTTTTAAGAAGAAAACCCTGGACCATAGCATGATAATTCTGATTCTTAATATCAACAATCTATTGGGGGGAAATTTCTTCAGCTTAACTGAAGTCGTTGTAACTTTCAAAGACTTTCCTCAAGCTATGATTATAGAGATCTTATTTTCCCATCACTTGAACCACTAATGGACTGACGTGAGAAGTGAATTAGGAGCAACTGAATGAATGAAAGATGTGAAGAAATCTCACGAAATCACTTGATTTTCAATGAGACCGTCCGTCTTGACACATGAAAGCGGCCTGTCAAGAGTTCACTAATCCCGGTAAGATTCCTTGATTCTGCTGTGAGAATAAGACAAGCCTTCTCTTTCAATGAGAAAAAAATAATAATTTCAACGTCACCAGTGTCTTCTCCCTTTGTGAAGCCAAGCACATGCACATATGGGGTTGTTTGATAGAGGGGAAAGATGCAAGCAACCCATCTGGTGCTCTCTTTAAATAAACGGAGGGCTGTCAGAAAGTACTGAACAAAGACTTGCCCTCTGCTTCTTAGGAGAGGGCAAATTTTGGTTGAATGAGAGGAAATTCTGAACAGTAACAGTTGTTTGACAATCTGACCTGATCTGGGGAATGAAAGACTCGCCCTCACGGGAGTTATTGAACAAGAGACTGGGAAGACATCAGTCAGGGATGTGCCAGCACTCAAGTTCGAAAGTGAAACAAAGGATTAATCTAGATGGCATGGCAAACGTCTTCCAGTCCAAGACTGAAATTAAGGGGAACCAGTGGTGGGCATCAGCAGGTTCGTTCGCACCAGTTCGCCAGAACCGGTTGCATGGGAGCCCACCACTGATGGGAACTGAGTGCATTGTGTGGTGATTCCAGGCCGTTCAGAGACGCTTACTCCCAATTTAAGTCTCACTCTTACATCTGGAGAAGTGGACTTGATCCACGAAAGCTAACATGAAAATACAGCAGTTAGTCTTCAAAGTGCCACAACTTTTTTGTCTTTTTGTTTTGTTTACTATCTGATATTCCAATTCAATGTGCATGATGTAATCGTGTCCATTTTGTGTTGAAAGCGGTTACACTTAGGTAAGTGGTTGTCAGTGTTACCTTCCCACCAAAGTGGAACCTACTCATCTACTTGCAATTTTCTTACTTTTGAACTGCTAGGTTGGCAGGAGCTGGGGCAAACAACAGGAGCTCCCTCCATCTTGCAGCACTTGGGTCTCAAACGGCTTACCCCATGGTCATCAAACTCAGCATCTTAACCACTAAGCCGTTCTGTGTTAATTATGTCCATTGTTCCTCTGTAGACCAATCTCAGGTAAAGTGATCTAACGAAATATAATCAAGCCCTTCTTCGTGAATTTTTGATGTGCAGATCGTCATTGTGTAAGATTGTGATTTTCCTCCTAGTGCTTGAGTGCTGCTTAGCTTCGAATGTATTTATAGCCATACGAGGGCTATGCACATTCAAAAATTGCTTTCTATAGACAGGTTATTGCCAGCATTGATTGTGAACTGGATAGCGATTCTGTGTCAGAAATGAAAATGGATGCACTTGTCTACTGGAATTGAACTGTCAGGCGGGAGTAACCTTTTCCTCATCTGACAGCAGCTCTGTTTTCAAAATGCAGAAGTCAAAAATCTAGGCTGGAACTAAGATGGCACGTAACAAAATCCTCGTAAGCTTTAATAAAATGTAATAACTTGGGATGAATCAGTATTATTTTAAAAGAATGAAACCACATATGTTTTTTTTAAACAAAACTTAAGTACAGAATGATTTCTTTACTGTTTTTATGCACAAAATCATTGATGTAAGTAAATATGCTCCAGGCCTAAGAAAATTGTATACAAAAAATTTTATAAAATAGGAATAAAGTAGTCTTCTGTTTGAGAATTCACTTTTATACACCCAATTAGCCTCTAGGACCTTCTTTTAATCATTTTTCAAGGAAGAGGAAGAAACAAATGCAAATTACACAAATGATCTAATTCTACTTCTGCTTTTGTGTTGGGCTTTAATGGAAAATGTTTGTTCACTGTGAGAAGTTAAGAGAATTTTGTTCAATTCACACGCCAAGAAGAACTGATCAATGCCACCCTGCTCAAATCTATTTGCAAATTAGCATGGGATCAAGTTTGAGATTCAGTTGTTGTTTTTTTAAAATATTGCATATAAAATGTGCATATTAGGGAAATGTCTGTACAAAATTTGGAGTTTAGTATGAGAAAGGAAACACATCGAAGTGCATTGTATATAGGAGATGTTCCTTATTTAAAGGAATACATAAATCCATGCATTTTGAAAATGCATACTCATTTCTGTACATAGTTTTTTTTTAACTTGCAAACTGACAAACAAGGAACAAGCTAAATAAGGAATAAACTAGAAATTAATGCAATCAGATTTGTCCAAGTCTCTGTGCTTTAGAGCAATCAGACCCAGGTACTGCATGAAAGTGTGAGCGCCCATCTCTGTCCCAGTTCCTGCCAACCTAGCAGAACAAAAGCAAAAAAAAAAAAAATTCCAAGTAGATAAATAGGGACTACTTCAGTGGGAAAAGATCTTGGGGACCATGAAAGGAGCCTCATTCAGGCATTCCCTGAGTGGAGTTTCTCAAGCAACAATCCTTTCAACCCAGAATAATTTCTGACACGAAATTATTATTAGTGTCATTTTCAACTTCACAAACGCACTTATTCTGTTCTTGGGTGGTGAAGCCCCTGTGATTTTGGTTCTAGCCACCTGAAAAGCAAAATGGGTGGGTTTGAGAAGTTGAAAAAAAGGTTCCCATATTCTGGTTCCTCTAGCACAGTGGTTCCCAATGTGGGGCACATGCATCCACAGGGAGACTTCAATTTCCAGAAGCCGAAGTCAATACATTGGCTGATCAGTGCTTTGGGGAATTGACTTGGGCTTCTGGGAATTATAATAATTTTGTGTCAGAAATTATTCTGGGTTGAAAGGATTTTTGCTGGAGAAACTCCGCTCAGGGGACGCCTGAATGAGGCTCCTTTCATGTCCCCAAGAGCTGGGACAGAAGCCGGCGTTCAGTCCAGTGGTGGGCATCAGCAGGTGTGCACCAGTTCACAGAAATTCTGGCCCACCCAAGTTTTGAAATAAAGTAGTCCTAGTTCAGGGGCAATGCAGGCTTTCCCCCCTGGCCACACCCACCATACCATGCCCACAGTGTGGTAGTAATTTTTTTTGGAGCCCACCATTGGTTCAATCCATCATGCAATACCCGGGTTTCAAACTGCCAACTTGCCGGCCTTCCAGCTAACTAGGTGGGCTTCTTAACTACTGAGTCGCTGCAGCCCCTTTCTAGAAATTGAAGTCCAAAAAACAAAGGTTGGGAAACAATGCTCTAGAGTTTAGTGATCCATGGAAATTAGGAGCACCCCAGCTTCCTATGGAGCACAGTGCAAAACAACCATAACACCAATAGGTTTGTCAGGCTTTGACATGTCCTCCTCCTTCTCCTATGAATTGCTAACCAAGCTTTCTAAGTCCCTGTTCCCTGAAAGAATAAAGCTGTCTCATGATGCCTGCTGTGACACTTGCTCAAGCTGTCAATAAAAGATACTTTAGCTGATAAACCGTCAGCCTTTTGACTGAATGGCACATCAAATGACTATATTAACACCTTTTATTGGGAAGCTTCTGAGCTAAGTCATAAGTCTATAGTCCTTTCTTTGTGGGAAATAACAAACCCTTGCTATGATTTGCAGAAGACTTGAAAAGATTCCAATGCTCCCATTCCAGGTCAGTGAATGCTCCATGCGAACCTGCAATCACACCATCACAAATTAATCAATTTGTTACATTAGTCTGTTATATAATAATAATAATTTCATGTCAGAATTTATTCTGGGTTGAAAGGATTTTTGCTAGAGATGCTCCACTCAGAGGGCACCTGAATGAGGCTCCTTTCATGTCCCCAAGATCTTTCCTACCAAAGTGATCCCTATTTATCTACTTGCAATTTCTTGCTTTCGAGTTGCTGTTGGCAGGAGCTGGGACAGAGATGGGTACTTAAACAATCATGCAGTACCTGGGCCTCGAACTGCTGACTTGCCTGACTTCCAGCTAACAAGGCGAGCTTCTTAACCAGTGAGCCACCGCAGCTCCATGATGTTGATGATGATGATTGACATGATGGCATTCCAGTGCACCCATTCCAGGTCAGTGGCTGTATCATGCATACCTGTCAAGTTGCGCCACGGTTTTGCTAATCCATGAGCCAGCCATGCATGCGCATGGAAATGGGTTACAGCGCATGCGTGGCCGTCAGAGGCAGTGGCGTGCATGCGCATAAACCCCTTCAGCCAGGAAAGGGGTTACTGTGCATGTGTGGCCATCAGAGGCAGCGGTGTGCATGCATAGTAACCCCTTTCCTGCCATCCAAAATTACGGGATGGCG
The DNA here is from genome assembly GCA_035047305.1 of Bradypodion pumilum. Lineage (NCBI taxonomy): Eukaryota > Metazoa > Chordata > Lepidosauria > Squamata > Chamaeleonidae > Bradypodion > Bradypodion pumilum. The sequence goes on along the minus strand of JAWDJD010000009.1, from coordinate 39,334,373 downwards.
GCGTGAACGAGGGGGACGGAGCGCTGAAATACAGGAAATCCTGGCTAATCCGGGATACTTGACATGTATGGTATCATGTGAACCTGCAATCACACCATCACTGGTGTGGTGGAGGCAGTGGGCGACTACATGAAATGGCACTGTGGACCACATTTGGCCCGCAGGCTGCAGGTTGAGAATCCCTGGATTAGTCCATTAAAAATAGTAAACAATTATCTCAATAAAGATCTGGGAAGGTGGTCCCCATTTTATTAAACTCTCTCTATGTGTTCATGTGTTTTTGTCAATATATAGTGATAGGCAAAGATTCTCATATAGATGAGTAAAAATTGCTCCTAAAATTTCAATTAGCAAGCAATCAATCAATCAATCAGCTTAATTTATATCCCGCCTTTCTCGGCCAAAGGCCAACTCAAGGCGGCTAACAGCATATACAAATAGCAACAAAATAATAATACAAAGATACAATAAATTTACAATAGCGAGCAATACAAGTAAGCATGGTATCAAAATACAAAAACTACATAATTACATTAAAAAAACCAGTATAATACAACAACAAACCCAGCATGGAAAAACCCCATGTTTTTCCCCTTAACCAAATGTAAGTCTATACAGAATTAAGCCCATTGAGTTCACTTGGTCTTTCTTCTAAGCAAGTGGATATAACCACAGTTTCTTAGCGCATGCTTGAAGAATTCTTCTTTTGACATAATGTGCAAAGTTGACAGTCCAGCACCATCCAAGAATAATCACCTCTTTCAAGCTTCAGAAATATTGGTTTTAACCATGGGCAAATTGGACTAATTTGGCTAATGGAGATTCATTAATCAATCAATTAAAATGAACCAGGTTACATCCCTAGGATAAAATGGCAATGTTTTATGTATTTAATTGACAAGGTGTGTGTTTTAAAATGTGCGATTAGGCCGTAATGAATTCATCAAACACATTGATTGAATTTTGCACCTCTGTAGCTCTCTGTGAAGATAAACACGAGATGTTTGCTTCATTCCTAGTCTGTGGGGAAACAGGAGGTGATTTCTTTTCTATCTCGCCACTGCTCTTTAGCCAGCTCAACAGTACTTCTAGTATCATGATACAGTATAAATATTTTACACATGAATACCTTCTCAAAGCCAGGAAACGAAAACGTCTTTCAAGGATATAGTCTCTTAAAAGATGCATCCAACTGTGTAGTTGTATAACATAGGAAACGCTAAAAAGATAGCCACAGGTAAAGGAAATGAAGGCATTATGAATGTTCCTCGTTTAATAATGTTGACCAAGGAAAATTCATTGGCATAGCAATGGGAGTTTGTGGCATCTATCATTTTACAGTTATGTGTCCATACGCAGGTTCTTTACTTGAAGCTAACAAAAAGTCTGCAAAACCTGTGAGGATCTAGTCCAGTGGTGGCGAACCTATGGCACGCGTGCCAGAGGTGGCACTCAGAGCCCTTTCTGTTGGCACCCATGCAGTAACCCCAGCACAGAGTTTGCTCTGCCCAGCAGGCCAATGGGAGTGTTTGCTTCCTCCCCCAGCACAGAGTACACCCCGCCCCACTGTCTCACAGCCCAATGGGAGTATTTCCCCCCCACTCCTGTTGCTGTGTTGGAACTTTGTGATAAATAAGTGGGGTTTTGGGTTGCAGTTTGTGCACTCGGTCTCTAAAAGGTTAGCCATCACTGTTCTAGTCCCACTTATTCGGCACTAGTTAGGCCACATCTAGAGTATCGTGTCAAGTTCTGGACACCGCACTTTAAGAAGGATGTCAACAAACTGGAACAAGTTCAGAGGAGAGCAACATGAATTGGAAACCAAACCCAATATGGAAAGACTGAAAGAACTGGGCATGTTTAGTTAAGGAGA